>WNWK01021825.1:0-33539 GCA_009830355.1 Cherax destructor | reverse complement strand
TGCATCCCTGCTACACTCCCTGCATCCCTGCTACACTCCCTGCATCTTTCCTACACTCCTGCATGCCTGCTACACTCCCTGCATCCCTGCCCCTCCCTGCATAAATGCTACACTCCCTGCATAAATGCTTCACTCTCTGCACATGCTTTACCACAGGCTTGGCACTGGGAGCTTTCTTGGGGCCCATGGTGGCTTATTTAGCAGTTGCAAGCACTAAAAACAGTGGAATAATGACAATATACTGGTATGAATGTGTGGGTGTGTGGGTGGGTGGTCCTCTACTTGTAAACAATAGCACACTGGCTCCCTGGAGTGCGCTCAGCTGGGCGCCAGCGGACACGTCCGGTACGAATGTCGTTGGGACGAAGCAAACATCGTAAGTCACAGTCAAATTTTACTTATAAATATCGGTTATCGAAAATAACGTAAAATGATAATATCGTAAGTCGGGTACCACTGTACTTCAAAATGTGCCTTATGTGAAAATATATCTTTTCCGTTTACCTGTCATCCATTCCTTATGATCCAGTGCCCACGACAGCCGTTTTTTCTTCAGAGGAACAGTCAATAATTGTTTCTTTACTGGCTTTCTGGCAATTGTGCCAACTTCAAGGAGCCTTCATTGAACAGTTGACAAATCAACATTTACACCAGCTGAAGCCAGATCTCTCTGTAGATCTTTGCTGGTTTTCTTGGTATCCTTCACACTACTTATGATAACTTTGTCATCGAGAGGTGTTGTCTTGAGTTTTCTTCCGCGTCTTCCTTGAGGCAGTGCTTGACAATCACCAGTGTCGTCAGTTCTCTTCAGAATTGGACCAACAGTTAAATTTGTTCGGCTCAAATTTTTGGCTATTTGTCTGATACTTAAATCAACATGTTTTCTAAGATCTACAATACTTGCAAACTTCCTAGAAATAAAATCCATTAGGAATTTTAGCAGTAATCGTTGAATGAAGAAAAATTTGATGAAACCACAGTTACTCATGGGGCATGCTTGCAGGATTAGCCTTACTGAACAACAGTTGTTGTAGCAGTGACGAGAGTTACAGAGTAACACCACAGCTGGATGGTTGCCAGAAGTCGGTAGCAAACTCTTCTGAAAAGAAAAGAACCCAAATTACATTAATTAAGCTGGAGACTAAGACATATCTTGAGATAATCACAAAATTTACTCCTGTCCCAATAATTTGGACATTACTGTATAATTGCCAGACTGTACATTATATTACATTTTACAACAGACAAACTTCTTTGAGAGACTTTTTGTTTTCAGCTTCCATGACTGTTCATAAGTATTTTATTATTACGTCCCCAGATCCTGACCACAAATATAGACTGGAAACAGCAGAGGTGTGCACGATGAATGTTGATGTGCACAACTGTGCTCAATGAATGTTGATGTGCACAAGGTTATTATGGACACAGAGGTGTAGCAGAGTGTGGCAAGTCTCTTCCTCTCCGTCATCTACCAAGATATGATGCTCTATATACAGCCAACCACATTGACAACACTATTGTCAACAATGTCTCAGGTAATACTTTCAACAATATATTTGTTTATGAGTATTTTCAATGATGGGGTTTATGGTATGAACTATGTGTATGTGCTTGTGTTATTATTTGTGGTTGCAGCAGCAGAGTTGTGCTCATGGCATCATATATTCCTTCTTTAGTCTTCCATATATTTTTGTAAAGTTTCCATTGGTTGTAGTGAAAACTATCAGCTTTTGGATACTATTACACCAACCTTCTACTCAACTGCCTTTACTTCCCCAGACACTGCATCACCACTATGGCTTTATAAATATAATGATAATTCTTTGGTTTTCACATTTTTTCTTTCTTCTAAGTAATTGTTTATAATGTGAGAATGCTTCATATAGTCGACTTCAAATTTTGAGTGCTGGTGTATTAGAACTAAGGAAAAATTAATGGAAGTATTGGTGTGTGCAGGTTCCCTCTAGTCAAACAAACAAACAAAACAAACAAATTTTATTTCATTGCAGGTTACATGGGTATTGGAAGTTACAATGTAAATTGAGTGCAAGGAGAGCCACTGACATGCCATGGCATTAGGGGCAGCTTATTCTAGTCCTTAAAAACTAGGTACTTAATATTAGAGAAATTTATTGAGTTTATTCTAGTTAAAAATTATTTTCAAAATTACAATATGATGAAATTTTACTGTTTAAATTATTATATAATGATATTAGATCTTAGATTGTTACAGGTGTTAAGATTCTTGAATGATAATATGGAATTGAGATTATCTTAAGGAAAATAACATTGAGCATTTTTGACATTAACTTATAATATGAGTAGGGGGTAACATAATAGTAACATATTATTAAAAATTGAGATTATCGTATAGGAAAGTAACAATGAGCATTTTTCAAAGTAGTTTATAGCATGATCATTTAGGTTTGGGTGAGTAGGTGGTTTTGAGTTGAGTCTTAAATTGATTTTCAGACAAGATTATCTTAATATTTACTGGTAATGAATTCCAGATTCTGGGGCCCTTTATGTGCATAGAATTTTTACATAGGTTGATATGAACACGGGTATATCAAAAAGTGATCTGTGTCGTGTGTTGTGGTCATGGGTCCTATTAAAGTTGGTGAGGAGAGTTTTGAGCAGAGGGTTTATATTAGAGTGTAAAGTTTTATATATGTAGTAGGCACAAGAGTAAGTATGAATGTTCTTTACGGTGAGTAGTTTGAGACTTTTGAATATTGGTGGAGTATGCTGTCTAGAGTGGGAATTTGTTATCATTCTGACTGCGGCCTTTTGTTGTGTTATGAGTGGTCTAAGGTGATTTAACGTTGTTGATCCCCATGCACAGATTCCATAGGTGAGATACGGGTAGATAAGTGAATGATAGAGTGCAAGGAGAGCTGATTGAGGTACATAATAGCGTATCTTTGATAATATGCCTACTGTCTTCGAGATTTTCTTGGAAATTTGTTGTATATGTGTTTGGAATTTAAGGCTACTGTCAAGGTGGATTCTAGAATTTTCCTCTGTGAGTCTTGTGATGGGTGTACCATTAAGTGTTATGTTAAGTGGAACATTTGTGACTTTGCTTCAAACTGTATGAAGTAGGTCTTGTCAGTATTGAGAGTAAGCTTGTTAGTCGTCATCCATGTTGATATTTTCTGTAATTCGGCATTAACAGTGTTGGCCAGTATAACTGGATTTGGGTGAGAGAGACATATGTTGTGTCATCTGCAAATAAAATGGGTTTGAGTAGTTGTGATGCATTCGGTAGGTCATTTATGTAAATGAGGAATAGGAGTGGCCCCAGGACACTTCCTTGAGGGACTCCGATTGTAATTGGTTGTGTGGAAGAGTTCTTCCATTTGTGTACACGTATTGGCTTCTGTTGGTGAGGTATGATTTTAGGTAGTTGAGTGGGTGCCCCTTATACCATAGTGTGCTAATTTTGTGAGCAGTAAATCATGGTCGACTGTATCAAAAGCTTTGCGGAGATCAATGAAGATTCCCAGTGGGACTTCTTTTTCTCAAGTGCTGTATATATTAACTCCAACATGTGTGTAATAGCATCGTTTGTGCTCTTGTTTGTCCTGAATCCAAATTGACAGGGGTTGAGTACATTGTGTGAGACGAGGTAGGAATAGATTTGTCTATGAATTAATTTTTCGAAGATTTTAGAAAGCAATGGTAAATTAGAAATTGGTCTATAATTATTCAGGTCTGTTTGATCACCTCCTTTGTGGATCGGGGTGACCCTAGCTATTTTGAGAATTGATGGAAAGGTAGAGGCTTCAATGGATTTATTGAATAGTGTTGCTATGATTGGTGACAGTACCTGTGAAGCTTTTTTGTACATAAAAGTTGGTAGGCTGTTTATGTCTCCTGCCTTGTTTTTAACCCTTTGGGGGTCCAAGGGGGGTCTCTGAAACTCGTTCTCAGGGTCCACGAATTTAAAAAAAAAAAAAAAATTATTTTTTCTTATGGAATGATAGAGAATCTTTTCCGATCATAACGCCACAAAAATTATGAAATTTGATCGAAAACTAACGGAATTATGCTTTCGCGGTTAGCGGTAGCCATGACACTTACGCATCGGCGATTTCGCCCACTTTGAGCCCTATTTTCGGCACACTGCAATGTTTCAGTCTACTACAATTATAGCTATTTCGCTAGAACTCCATTTGTTCTATCGATTGAGTACACGAAACTGCCTATTTACCAATTTCAACTACCCAAAATAGTGGTCAGAAAATGGCAATTTGGCCAATTTCACACAAATTTCAAACGATGCCAATTTCAAAATAGGACCCATAATAAACAAGACAGACATTCCTGGCACTAAATAACATCTTCTCTGTTCATTAGTTACGTCTCAAGGCCCTCTTACATTACTTTTGCTTTCCATTTTGAATTTTTTTTCTCACAAAAAAAAGAAGATTTATTGTTATGTATACAACTGCATCATTGTAAAATGGTATAAATAATATCAGAGCACTTGTGCATGAATATTAGACTCGCCAGTTGATGTGTATTGGACGCATGGTGTGATTTGTTTACTCTTGAACATCGTCAAAAATCGAACATTTTCGCTACTTTGAGCTCAATTTCAAGGTACTTGTTATTGTCAAACCAATCAAAATCATATCTATTTCTGTAATATATCTTCCATTCTATCAAATAAGAACAAGAAAACGAGAATACAACAATAAATACCATACGAAAATAGACTGCAAAGTCGCTGTTTTAAACCAAAACACGGTCAGAGTTTTTTTCCTCATTATGCACTGTGTGGTGCAGGAATTTTTTTATACTGCGCACACTGACCGCACAGACCCATTCTATCACATCTAGGCCTAACAGCCTGTTTCTGCTTGATTTGAGGGCGCTAGAATTTAGGAGTACTAGTACGTCAATAACCCCAGTGCGTAAGACGTACTAGTACGACCAAAACCCCGAAAGGGTTAAGGGTGTTGATTATGAGCGAGACTTCAATTGGGTTGGTAGGAGCTAGGAATAGCGTATTAGGGTAGGTGTTTGTGAGGTAGTCTGTTGGACGGGTGTTTGAGCTTGGGATTTTACTCGCTAGATTCTTTCCTATGGTGGAGAAGAAAACATTAAGTCTGTTTGCTGTCTCAGTAGGTGAGAGTAGGGGTTCATCTGCTCTTGATAATTTTATGGTGTTGTTTTTCGCTATCTTATTATTTCCTAGAATTGCAGATAGGGTCTTCCAGGTCTTTTTCATATCACCTTTTATGTTCTGGAGTCTGTTCTCATAATACAATTTTTTTGATCTCCTTATCAGGCTGGTAAGGGTTGATGAGTAGCGTTTGGATTGTTCTCTGGTTATTAGACCCCTTCTGTATTGTTTTTCATATTGGTGCCTTTTGTTAATGGATTTAAGGATGCTGGGTGTTAGCCAGGGATTGTTAAGTCTCTTAGCTGTGATCTGTTTAGTTTTTTAGGGCAATGTTTGTTATAGAGGTGGTGGGTTTTGTTAAGGAAATTCTTGATGCATTCATTAGTATCTGTATATGTTTCTAACTCATTATGCCAGTCAATGTTAATCATAGCTGTTATAAAGTTATTTACAGCTGACTCATTATGTAGTCTGAAGGTAACTTTTGTAATATCTAGGGGCAATTTACCAAGATTAGTTATGAGAAAGGTCGGATAGTGGTCTGTGGTGTTGTCTGTGATGATGCCTGATTTTAGAGGGCTATAGTATTAGTCCAGATGTGGTCTAGTAATGAGGTACTAGTCTCGGAGATTCTTGTAGGTTTTGATATTGTTGGTAGTAACAAGCAGTTGCTCATAGTGTTTGTGAATTCTGTTACTTGTGGGTCCTGGTCATGTAGGAGATTTATATTGAAGTCTCCTGTGAGCAGCAAATGGTCTTTGTTCATGTGTGCATCAGTTATTAGGTTACCTAGTTTTTCACTAAATTGGTGAATGTTTGACTGTGGTAATCTGTAGATGTTTATCACTGTGAGGGGTTTTTGCAGGTCTTTTGATTTAAATTTAGCTATAATATATTCTCCATGCTCATCCCTTATGCAAGAGTTATTGATACATTCAAGTTGATCTGAGTAATATATAGCTATTCCACCCCCTCGCTGATCTGTCCTGCAATTGTGAATGGCTGTGTAACCTGGGATGCCATAGACATCTGTAGTATCAGGCTTCAGCCAGGTCTCAGTGAGTGTGATGATTGACATATTGGTCTGGAGGGATTGGAGTAGTGCTGTGAGGTCATCATAATGTTTGCTCAAAGATCTAACATTGTAATTGAAGATAGTTATGTTATTGTTGGCTCTGAGTAATGTCTTTGCTTGATCTGCTGTGTAATAGTTACAGTTGCTGTTGGAATCATGTAAGTCATTTAATAATAGGTTGATATCAGGATCAATTCCTGTTATGTAGACCATTTTTGGTTTTGAATTCCCTGTGATAACTTAAGAGAGCCTCTTTTGATCTGCTTGAAGTTTTCAACAACAGAGTATCCTACTTGGAAGAAGTTGCCATTCTTACTGGAGCTGTAGCTGCCAATTTATTTTCATTTTTAAAATGGTGTTGTATTTTTTCAAATAAAATATCTTAACTTTTTCTGTGAACAGATTTACTCATTAATGGCCGATGCATCTTACGAGAAGGAATATGTCTTATAAATTTGGACTGACTGGGTGGGAAATATATTAATAAAATGGAAGAACTCACAGTTCCAATAGGAAAAACTGAGCACTTTATGTGTTTACACACATATCTTAAGAGGAAGATATGTGTTTAAGCACATGAAAGCAATCAGGTTTTTCATATTTTCACTGTGGTGTTTTTATATTTTTTATTATTTTTTATTAACACATCGGCCGATTCCCACCAAGGCAGGGTGGCCCAAAAAAGAAAAACTTTCGTCGTCATTCACTCCATCACTGTCTTGATAGAGGGGTCTACCTGGAGTCTACCTGGAGAGAATTCCAGGGGTCAACGCCCCCGCGGCCCGGTCCGTGACCAGGCCTCTTGTTGGACCAGAGCCTGATCAACCAGGCTGTTACTGCTGGCCGCACGCAGTCCAACGTACGAACCACAGCCCGGCTGATCAGGTACCGACTTGAGGTGCCTGTCCAGTGCCTGCTTGAAGACAGCCAGGGGCTTGTTGGTAATCCCCCTGATGTATGCTGGGAGGCAGTTGAACAATCTTGGGCCCTCACACTTATTGTGTTGTCCCTCAACGTGCTAGTGGCACCCTGCTCTTCATTGGGGAATGTTACATCGCCTGCCGAGTCTTTTGCTTTCGTAGGGAGTGATTTTTGTGTGCAAGTTTGGTACTAAGCCCTCGAGAATTTTCCATGTGTATATAATAATGTATCTCTCCCGCCTGCGTTCTAGAGAGTACAGGTTTAGGAACTTCAAGCGTTCCCAGTAGTTGAGGTGGTTTATCGCACTTATGCGTGCCGTGAAGGTTCTCTGCACATTTTCAAGGTCAGCAATTTCACCTGCCTTGAAAGGTGCAGTTAGTGTGCAGCAATATTCCAGCCTAGATAGAACAAGCGATCTGTAAAGTGTCAACATGGGCTTGGCATCCCTGGTTTTGAAGGTTCTCATTATCCATCCTGTCATTTTTCGAGCAGATGCAATTGCTACATTGTTATGGTCCTTGAAGGTGAGATCCTCTGACATGAACACTCCCAGGTCTTTGACATTAGTTTTTCGCTCTATTGTGTGGTTGGAATTAGTTTTGTACTCCGATGAGATTTTAATTTCTTCACGTTTTCCGTATCTTAGTAATTGAAATTTCTCATCATTGAACTTCATATTGTTTTCTGCAGCCCATTTAAAGATTTGGTTTATGTCTGCTTGGAGTCTTGCAGTGTCTTCAACGGTGGACACTGTCATACAGATTCGGGTGTCATCTGCAAAGGAAGACACAGCACTGTGGCTTATATCCCTGTCAATGTCTGATATGAGGATGAGGAATAGGATGGGAGCAAGTACTGTGCCTTGTGGAACAGAGCTTTTCACAGTAGCTGCCTCAGACTTTACTCTGTTGACTACTACTCTTTGTGTTCTATGTGTTAGGAAATTATAAATCCATCTACCAACTTTTCCTGTTATTCCTTTATCACGCATTTTGTGTGCTATTACACCATGGTCACACTTGTCAAAGGCTTTTGCAAAATCTGTGTATATAACATCTGCATTCTGTTTATCTTCTAGAGCATCCAGGACCTTGTCGTAGTGGTCCAGTAGTTGGGACAGACAGGAGCGGCCTGCTCTAAACCCATGCTGTCCTGGGTTGTGCAATTGATGGGTATCAAGATGGGTGGCGATCTTGCTTCTTAGAACCCTTTCAAAGATTTTTATGATATGGGACGTTAGCGCAATTGGTCTGTAGTTCTTTGCTATTGCTTTACTGCCCCTTTGTGGAGCGGGGCTATGTCTGTTGTTTTTAGTAGCTGCGGGACGATCCCAGTGTCCATGCTCCCTCTCCATAGGATGTTAAAAGCATGTGATAGGGGCTTCTTGCAGTTCTTGATGAACACGGAGTTCCATGAGTCTGGGCCTGGAGCGGAGTGCATGGGCATGTCATTTATTGCCTTTTCAAAGTCATTTGGCGTAGTGATGATGTCAGAAAGGCATGCGTCTGTCAAGTTCTGTGGCACTCTCATGAAAAAATCATTTAGGTTTTCGATTTTCAGTCTGGTTAGTGGCTCGCTAAAGACTGAGTCATACTGGGATTTAAGTAACTCACTCATTTCCTTGCTGTCATCTGTGTAGGACCCATCCGGTTTAAGTAGGGGCCCAATACTGGTTGTTGTTCTCGACTTTGATTTTGCATAGGAAAAGAAATACTTAGGGTTTCTTTCAATTTCATTTATGGCTCTTAGTTCTTCCCGTGTCTCTTGATTCCTATAAGATTCCTTTAGTTTTAATTCGATGTTTGCTATTTCTCTGACTAGTGTCTCCCTACGTATTTCAGAGATATTGGCCTCCTGTAGCCGCTCCGTTATTCTGTGCCTTCGCCTGTATAGGGAGCGCCTCTCTCTTTCTAGTTTGCATCTTCTCCTCCTTTTCCTTAAGGGAATTTGCCTTGAGCAAACCTCAAGTACCACAGTTACTACAGTTATAATACTGCAACATTAACAGCTCCTCCTTCAGAGTGCATGCACTGTACTTCCCATCTCCAGGACTCAAGTCCGGCCTGCCGGTTTCCCTGAATCCCTTCATAAATGTTACTTTGCTCAACATAATTTGAATTATTGCAATAACCAAAGAATGTCTATTTTGACCATCTTTCCAAATTTGTAATTATTCAGATGTATCAGTGTTTAACCCTTTCAGGGTCGGTGCCGTACTTGTACAGCTTGAAAGCCAGGGTTGGTGCCGTACTTGTACAGCTTGAAAGCTAGGGTCGGTGCCGTACTTGTACAGCTTGAAAGCCAGGGTTGGTGTCGTACTTGTACAGCTTGAAAGCCAAGGTCGGTGCCATACTTGTACAGCTTGAAAGCCAGAGTCGGGGGCCATACTTGTACAGTTTGAAAGCCAACGTTGGTGCCATACTTGAACAAATTATGAGCCAGGGTTGGTGCCATACTTGAATAGCTTACGAGCCAGGGTTGGTGCCGTACTTGAACATGTAAATTTTAGCACCTTCAAATCTCACAAGAGAAAGGTGGTAGGCCTACATATGAAAGAATGCATCTGCGTGTTCAGTGTGCACAGTATAAAAAAAATCCTGTAGCAGGCAGTGCATGAGAGAGAAAAAACTGACCTTGTTTTTGGTTTAAAACAGTGACTTTGCAGTGTATTTTCGTATGGTATTTATGGTTGTATTCTCGTTTTCTTGGTCTCATTTGATAGAATGGAAGATATATTATAGAAATGGAGATGATTTTGATTGGTTTCACAATGAAAAATATCTTGGAATTGAGCTCAAATTAGCGGAAATGTTCGATTTTTGCCAATGTTCAAGAGTAAACAAATCACGCCACGCGTCCAATACACGTCAACTGGTGAGTCTTATATTCTTTCACAAGTGTGCTGATATTATTTATACCATTTTTACAATAATGCAGTAGTCTGCATAACAGTAAATCTTCTATTTTTTGTGAGAATAAAAATTCAAAATGGAAAGCAAGAGTAATATAAGAGGGGACTGGAGATGTGACTAATGAATAGAGAAAATGTTATTTTAGTGCCTGGAATGCCTGTCTTGTTTATTCTGGACCCTATTTTGAAATTGGCATCGTTTGAAATTTGTGTGAAATTGGCTAAATTGCCAATTTCTGACCTCTTTATTGCATAGATGAAATCAGTAAATAGGCAGTTTCTTTTACTCAATCGATAGAACATATGGAGTTCTAGTGAAATAGTTATGATCTTAGTCGATTGGAACATTGGAATTGGCCAAAAAATAGGGCTCAAAGTGGGCAAAATCGCCGAAGCGTATATATTGTTAACCCTTTGACTGTACATAATGAGAAAAAAAACTCCAACCGTGTTTTTGGATTAAAACGCCAACTTTGAGGTGTATTTTCGTATAGTATTTATGGTTGTATTCTATTTTTCATGGTCTCATTTGATAGAATGGAAAACATATTACAGGAATAGAGATAATTTTGATTAGTTTCATGATGTAAATGATCTTGAAATTGAGCTCAAAGTAGCAGAAATGTTCGATTTTTGCCAATGTTCAAAAGTAAACAAATAACACCACGCGTCCAATACACATCAACTGGTGAGTCTAATATTCTTTCACAGGTGCACAGATATTATTTATACAATTTTTACAATAATGCAATAGTCTACATAACAATAAATCTTCTATTTTTGTGAATAAAAAATCAAAATAGAAAGCAAGAGTAATGTAAGAGGGGCCTAAAGACGTGACTAATGAACATATAACATCTTATTTTAGTGCTAGGGATGTCTGCATTGTTTATTCTGGACCCTATTTTGAAACTGACATCTTTTTTATTTTGCATGAAATTGGCGAAATTGCCATTTTATGACCACTTTATTGGGTAGTTGAATTCGGTAAATTGGTGATTTCTTGTACTCAATCGATAGAACAAATGGAGTTCTAAAGAAATAACTATGAGTTTGGTCGACTGTCCCAATAGAATTGGCCGAAAATAGGGCTCAAAGTCGGCAAAATCGCCGATGCGTATATATCACTGACATCGCTAACTTTGCGAGAGCGTAATTCCGTAAGTGTTCAATCAAATTTCATACTTTTGGTGTCATTACCATCGGGAAAAGATTCTCTATCATTTCATAAGAAAAAATAATTTATTTTTTTTTCCAAAATTTTCTGACATAGAATGACAGTTTCAGAATGGGGCCTCCCATCAAATTTCATACTTTTGATGTCATTACCATTGAGAAAAGATTCCCTATCATTTCATAATTTTTTTTTTTTCTGAAAAATTTTCAACCCTGAGAACGAGTTTAGGATAAGGGTCTCGACCCTGAAAAGGTTAAAGATTAAACCATTCAGAAGATCTCAAGTTATTTCATGGTAAAGTAATACAATTTTAAAAATAAATACAGTGGTACCTCGGTTAACGATGGTCCCCAAACTCGCCCTTTTATGTAAGTATATTTTTTTAAATGCTTTTGTAAGTGTATTTTTGGGGGTCTAAAAGGACTAGTCTATTTTACATTATTCCTTATGGGGATAAATTCGTTTGGTAATGGCACTTGAACAGCATTCTGGAACGAAAAAATATCGCTAACCGAGGTACCACTGTAATAGACAAATTGTAGACGAATGGTTCAGAAAACCGACAAGTTGATAAATTAGACACATATGCAACACTTGGGTATCTTTATTGTGAAACGTTCGCACACAGTGGCTTCATCAGTCCAATACAAGTAGAAAGTTGTAAGGAGAGGAGGAGTTTGAGGTATCAGTCCCTCGGTCTGGAGTCGATGTGTTCAGTCCATCAATCTGGTAATAAGTACAGCATAGGGCAATGGAGGTTCCTTATATACTGTAAACAGGTGAGGTGAAGCAGGAGGAGGCGGAGTCATAGTGGTACCATCCACTATGCAGTAGGTCTTCGTCAAAGGTTGGACAAGTGTTGAAGAATTCGTCTACTTCCTGTCTGACACAGCAACATCTTGGGATCTTGATACAAACGAATTCTTCAACACTTGTCCAACCTTTGGACGAAGACCTACTTCGATTAGTGGATGGTACTACTATGACTCCGCCTCCTCCTGCTTCACCTCACCTGTCTACAGTATATAAGGAACCTCCATTGCCCTATGCTGTACTTATTACTAGATTGATGGACTGAACACATCGACTCCAGGCCGAGGGACTGATTACCTCAAACTCCTCCTCTCCTTACAACTTTCTACTTTGTATTGGACTGATGAAGCCACTGTGTGGCGAAACGTTTCCACAATAAAGATACCCATGTGTTGCATATGTGTCTAATTTATCAATAGACAAATTATTTGGTATGGAGTTTATTAAGTCTCCAGAGCTTGTTGTAAGTTGATAGACTGGCATTGAAAACATGACATTGATCAGAAGAAACATTCTTCAGTAACCACTGTAAGTATTCTTTATCACAGCATTTCTAATAACACTAGATGTACAGTGGAACCTCGGTTTTCGGCCTTATTCCATTCCAGAAGGTCGGCCTAAATCCAAAGTACAGTAGGGTCCCACTTATACGGCAGGTTAGGGTCCAGGCTAGTGCCTTAAAGCAGACATCGCCGAAAAGCAGAACGCCATTTTTTTCCACTTCTAAATGCATATAAATGCCAGACAACAAGCTTACACTAACTTATACATGTATTAAGTTAGCAATAGCACTAGGCATTAAAAAACACAATAAAGAGTAAGATACACACAGAGTACACTTATTACTTACCTTAAAGTATTAACATTGATGTGTGAGAGGTGAGTGGCAGGGTATTGTCTAAAACAAGTAAAACATTAAAAGGGATTTTCTTTCCTTGCAGTAAGCCTCAACTGTAGGCTTAAAATAGTCTGTGAACCAATTTATGAAACTATCAGTAGTCATCCAAGCTTTAATTGGATTTATAATAAACAGGAGGCTACCTTTTGCATAGTTCTTTAGGGCCTAGGATTCTCTGGTGATAAATTATCATAGGTTTTAACTTGCAATCCCCAGCAGCATTAGCTCCTATCAAGAGTGTTAGCTGACACTCTTGGGTTATCCTGGGTTCTCTACACATATGCTGCTATATATGTAACTGTATTTGATGGCTATCTCAGCAATCAACATTTACCTTGTTAGTAAGTTTATTCAGGTATACACAAATACAGTTACATAGATTATCATACATAGCAGAATATGCGTAGAGAACCTAGGATAACCCAAAAAAGTCAGTTCACTGAGTTTAATCATTTCTAACTTGGCACTTAAAGTAAGAGGCTTATGACTTCTCTTTTTATCACAACTAAGCTTAGTCAGTGAGAGCCAACTAATTAACGAAAGAGTAAACGAGAGAGAGAATGAGATACGGAGTTCAGACACGGTAAAAAACAAACTGAACAGGTAGTGGGTCGATCACTCGGTCAGGCGAAATGAATGCGATTAATATGTGTCCACTTTTAGTTCATTCACATACGTTTGTAAGAGTTTGTGAAACTTTTACCTCAAAATAATTTTTTTATTATAATAATAATTACCTCACAATACAAATACAGTACTCTTACATTGTGTACAAGTTAGTACAAAATAAACAAGCAGCAACACTCCCATTCTCATGGAACACATGATCATTTCTAACTTGGCACTTAAAGTAAGAGGCTTGCGACTTTTCTTTTTACCACAACTAAGCTTAGATGCCATAGTCAATGAGAGCTAACTAGTTAACGAAAGAGTAGACGAGAGAGAGAACGAGATACAGAGTTCAGACAAGGTAAAAAACAAACTGAACAGGTAGTGGGCGATCACTCGGTCAGGTGAAATGAATGCGATTAATACGTGTCCACTTTTAGTTCATTCACATACGTTTGTAAGAGTTTGTGAAACTTTTACCTCAAAATAATTTTTTTTATTATAATAATAATTACAGTGGTACCTCGACTTACGATGTTATCATCTTACGTTATATTCGATAACCGATATTTATAACGTAAGAAATTTGAATGCGACATCCGATGTTTGATTCGTCTTACGACATTCGTACCGGACGTGTCCGCTTGGCGCCCAGCTGAGCGCGCACTCCAGGGAGCGTCAGTGCTATTGTTTACAAGCGAGAGCGACCACCCAATCACACCCACGCATTCATACCAGTATATTGTCATTATTCCACTGTTTTTAGTGCTTGCAACTGCTAAATAAGCTACCATGGGTCCAAGGAAAGATCCTAGTGCTAAGCCTGTGGCAAAGAGGAACAGAAATATATGTACGATAGAACTGAAGAAAGAGATAATAGAAAAATATGAAAGTGGAGTGCGTATCAGTGAGCTGGCCAGGCTGTATGGTAAACCCTTTTCTACCATCGCTACCATTGTGGATAAGAAATATTCAAGTAAAATCAAGGAAGCTGTTGTTGCAAAAGGTGCATCTGTGATCACAAAACACAGACCACAAGTGCTGGAAAATGTGGAAAGGTTGTTGTTGGTGTGGATCAACGAGAAACAGTTAGCAGGAGATACTGTTTCGGAGGCAATAATATGTGAAAAAGCAAGGCAGTTGCATGATGATCTTAAGAAAATGCCTGCAACGAGTGAAGTGAGCGAATTTAAAGCCAGCAGAGGCTGGTTTCAAAAATTTAAGAAGCGTACTGGCATACATAGTGTTGTGAGGCATGGTGAGGGAGCCAGTTGTGACAAAAGTGCGGCTGAAAAATATGTGCCTGAATTCCAGGAGTACCTAGAGGCTGAACAATTCCGTCCCAACAAGTGTTTAATTGTGATGAAACAGGCCTGTTTTGGAAGAAAATGCCCAACAGGACCTACATTACTCAGGAGGAAAAGGCACAGCCAGGACATAAGCCTATGAAAGACAGGCTAACTTTGATGCTTTGTGCCAATGCCAGTGGTGATTGCAAAGTGAAGCCTTTACTAGTGTATCTTTTTGAAAATCCCCGAGTGTTTGGCAGATGCGGTGTCAGCAAGTCTAACTTGTGTGTGATGTGGAGGTCTAACAAAAAGGCATGGGTCACAAAGGACATTTTCTTAGATTGGTTCAATGGTGTGTTTGGCCCCAGTGTGAAGAAATATCTATTGGACAATAATTTGCCACTTAAGTGCCTCCTGATAATGGACAATGCTCCTTGTCATCCTCCAAACTTGGTAGAGAAAATTGTGGAGGAGTTTAAATTCATCAAAGTGAAGTTCTTGCCCCCTAATACCACTCCTTTCCTCCAGCCCATGGACCAGCAGGTCATTTCCAACTTTAAAAACTCTATACCAAAGCAATGTTTCAAAAGTGCTTTGATGTGACCACAGACATGAACATAACCCTAAGAGAATTTTGGAAAAACATTTCCATATGCTGCATTGTGTACACCTTATAGGTAAGGCTTGGGAGGGAGTGACTACCAGGACTTTGAACTCTGCCTGGAGAAAATTGTGGCCAGACTGTGTCCTAGAGAGGGATTTTGAAGGTTTTGGGGCTGAGCCTCAGAACCCTGAGCCTGAGCCTGAGCCTGTTTTGGAAGAAATTGTGGAATTGGGCAAGTCTTTGGGGTTAGAGGTGAGTGGTGAGGATGTGGAACAGTTGGTGGAGGAGCACAAGGAAGAGCTAACCACTGAAGATCTGCAAGAGCTTCAACAGCAACTGGAACAAGAGAGCAGAGGTCAGGACAATGGTTCAGAGGAGGAGGAGGAGGTGGAACAAAAATGGAAGAATGTGCCTTCTTCAAGGATTAAGGACATTTGTGGAATGTGGAGCAAGGTGCAAGCATTTATGGATGAATATCACCCTAACCATGCTGTTGCAGGCCGTGCTGGCAACCTGTACAATGACACTGTGGTGTCCCACTTCAGGGATGTTTTAAAGAATCGCCAGACACAGAGCTCCCTGGACAAATTTGTTGTTAGAAAGAGGTCCAGTGACTCTCAAGCTGGTCCTAGTGGCATTCAAAGAAAAAGGCCAGTAACCCCAGAAAAGGACTTGGTACCTGCAGTGTTAATGGAAGGGGATTCCCATTCCAAACACTAGCATACTACTCCACCTTCTCCCTCCTCCCGTCCTCCACACATCAACAACTCTTCAATAAATGTAAGTGACATGTTATTGTACAATATTTGCATGTGTATTTAGTTATTCTTCATTATATTGTGTATTATTTAATGTCAAAAAGTTCTAAAAAATATTTTATTTAACTACTTTTGGAAGTCTTGGACGGATTAAATTTATTTCCATTATTTCTTATGGGGAAAATTGATTCGTTTAACGATTGTTTCGTCTTAAGATATGCCCTCTCTGACGGATTAATATCGTAAGTCGAGGTACCACTGTACCTCACAATACAAATACAGTGGACAGTTATGAGCACCTGGGAAATCATACAAGTATGTAAGGATAATATTGTAAGTGCTTTTGTAAGTGTATTTTTGGGGGTCTGAAATGGACTAACCTACTTGACATTATTCCTTAAGGGAGAAAATTCATTCAGTAATGGCACGTGAGCAGGCTTCTGGAATAAATTATGCTCATTACTCGGGGGTTCACTGTACTCTTACATTGTGTACAAGTTAGTTCAAAATAAACAAACAACAATACTCCCATTCTCATGAAACACACTATTTTTAGAGTTAATGATAGTAGTACTATTATTATTATCATAATAAAAAAGAAGAACTAAACCCACAAGGGTCGTGAATAGCTATATATAGAGTGAAGGCAAATGAAAGGAATATTTTTCTACAGTTATCCCTCAGTGTTTGACTAGAGAAAACGTAATTCTTCCGACACTCCTACAAAGTCGCTTGGTAAACAAATCTCATATTTGTCAATTTTTATTCTGTGGGTGTATGTATCATGTTTATATGCTATGTAACATGTTTTTTAAATAATTTTGAAGAAAATATCATAGATGAATTAATGAAAATGTCTATATTAACATAAAATAAGACATTTAATGTGCCCAAGAGTGATTATTAGTACAGTAGACCGCCATTTAGCACGAGATTATGTTACATGTTATGGGTATTGCACGATTGAAGAATTGCGGCACATTATTATCTAACACGACATAAAAATGATATTACACGGTTCGCGGGAGGGGAAAAAATTTTGAGAGCACGGTAGCACGCGGTGGGTTAAACCATTGAGTCAGTAGGGGTCCTACTAAGGTTGGCTATGAGCCACATAAAGTGTTTAATGCTGACGAGACAAGTGTTTTCTGTAAAAAAATGCCAACACGAACTTATTTCAGTCAGTAAGAGAAAACTGCACCAGGCTTCAAGACAACAAAGGATTGCTTCACCTTGATCTTTTGCAGTAATGCATCAGGTGATTTCAAGTGTAAGCCCAATCCTCGTGCTTAGAGGAAAAGGGAATTTGGTTTTCCTTCCCGCAAACTGTAAGTAAGTTTATTCAGATACACTGGGCCAGGAGCTGAGTCTCGACCCCTGCAACCACAATTAGGGAGTACAGTTACATTGATTATCATATATAGCAGCATACCTGGAGTTTACCTGGAGAGAATTCCAGGGGTCAATGCCCCCGCGGCCCAGTCTGTGACCAGGCCTCATGTTGGACCAGAGCCTGATCAACCAGGCTGTTACTGCTGGCCGCACGCAGTCCAACGTACGAACCACAGCCTGGCTGGTCAGGTACCGACTTTAGGTGCCTGTCCAGTGCCTGCTTGAAGACAGCCAGGGGTTTGTTGGCAATCCCCCTGATGTATGCTGGGAGGCAGTTGAACAATCTTGGGCCATTGACACTTATTGTGTTGTCCCTCAACATGCTAGTGGCACCCCTTCTCTTCATTGGGTGGATGTTACATCGCCTGCCAGGTCTTTTGCTTTCGTAGGGAGTGATTTTCGTCTGCAAGTTTGGTACTAATCCCTCGAGAATTTTCCATGTGTATATAATAATGTATCTCTCCCGCCTGCGTTCTAGAGAGTACAGTTTTAGGAACTTCAAAGGTTCCCAGTAATTGAGGTGGTTTATCGCAGTTATGCGTGCCATGAAGGTTCTCTGCACATTTTCAAGGTCAGCAATTTCACCCGCCTTGAAAGGTGCAGTTAGTGTGCAGCAATATTCCAGCCTAGATAGAACAAGCGATCTGTAAAGTGTCAACATGGGCTTGGTATCCCTGGTTTTGAACGTTCTCATTATCCATCCTGTCATTTTTCGAGCAGATGCAATTGCTACGGTGTTATGGTCCTTGAAGGTGAGATCCTCTGACATGATCACTCCCAGGTCTTTGACATTAGTTTTTCGCTCTATTGTGTGGTTTGAATTAGTTTTGTACTCCGATGAGATTTTAATTTCTTCACTTTTTCCGTATCTGAGTAATTGAAATTTCTCATCATTGAACTTCATATTGTTTTCTGCAGCCCATTTAAAGATTTGGTTTATGTCTGCTTGGAGTCTTGCAGTGTCTTTAACGGTGGACACTGTCATACAGATTCGGGTGTCATCTGCAAAGGAAGACACAGCACTGTGGCTTATATCCCTGTCTATGTCCAATATGAGGATGAGGAACAGGATGGGAGCAAATACTGTGCCTTGTGGAACAGAGCTTTTCACAGTAGCTGCCTCAGACTTTACTCTGTTGACTACTACTCTTTGTGATCTACTTGTTAGGAAATTATAGATCCATCTACCAACTTTTCCTGTTATTCCTTTATCACGCATTTTGTGTGTTATTACACCATGGTCACACTTGTCAAAGGCTTTTGCAAAGTCTGTGTATATAACATCTGCATTTTGTTTGTCTTCTAGAGCATCCAGGACCTTGTCGTAGTGGTCCAGTAGTTGGGACAGACAGGAGTGGCCTGCTCTAAACCCATGCTGCCCTGGGTTGTGCAATTGATGAGTATCAAGATGAGTGGCGATCTTGCTTCTTAGAACCTTTTCAAAGATTTTTATGATATTGGACGTTAGCGCTATTGGTCTGTAGTTCTTTGCTATTGCTTTACTGCCCTCTTTGTGAAGTGGGGCTATGTCTGTTGTTTTTAGTAACTGCAGGACGACTCCAGTGTCCATGCTCCCTCTCCATAGGATGTTAAAAGCACGTGAAATGGGCTTCTTGCAGTTCTTGATGAACACAGAGTTCCATGAGTCTGGGCCTGGAGCGGAGTGCATGGACATGTCATTTATTGCCTTTTCGAAGTCATTTGGCGTCGTGGTGATGTCATAAAAAAATTAATTTAGGTCTTCGATTTTCAGTCTGGTTAGCGGCTCGCTAAAAACTGAGTCATACTGGGACTTAAGTAACTCACTCATTTACTTTCTGTCATCTATGTAGGACCCATCCCATTTAAGTAGGGGCCCAATACTGGATGTTGTTATCGACTTTGATTTTGCATAAGAAAAGAAATACTTTGGGTTTCTTTCAATTTCATTATAGCTTTTTGTTCTTCCCGCATTTCTTGATTCCTGTAGGATTCCTTTAGTTTTAATTCGATGTTTGCTATTTCTCTGACTAGTGTCTCCCTACGTATTTCAGTTATATTGGCCTCCTGTAGCCTCTCTGTTATTGTTAAGTAAAAGGACACAAATGCAACTAATGTGACATTTTATTGTGGCAACGTTTCGCTCTCCATTAGTTGCATTTGTGTCCTTTTACTTAACATATTGTCGGTAATTCTACCAATATTATTACACTCTCTGTTATTCTTTGCCTTCGCCTGTATAGGGAGCGCCTCTCTCTTTCTAGTTTGCAACTTCTCCTCCTTTTCCTTAAGGGAATTTGCCTTGAGCAAACCTCTAGTGCCACAGAGTTAATTTGGTCTAGTTTATATCATTTAGGACTTGGTTTACTTGGTCCCACCTTATGTTTTTGTTATTGAAGTTGAATTTGGAGAAGGCTCCCTCGCAGCTGATCACATTTTGTTGATCTTGGGCTTCCCCATGCATGTCTGGACCTCTATTATGTTGTGGGGGGGGGTTATCGGGGCTTCTTTCTTGGATGGCGATGGGTTGGACAAATATTTTTGTTGGTGGGTTGGTTTTGACATGGACCTGCCAAGTATGGGCCAGTAGGCCTGTTGCAGTGTTCCTCCTTTCTTATGTTCTTATTAATCCGTCAGAGAGGGCATATCTTAAGGCGAAACAATCATTACCTGAATCAATTTTCCCCATAAGAAATAATGGAAATAAATTTAATCCGTCCAAGACTTCCAAAAGTAGTTAAATAAAATATTTTTTAGAACTTTTTGACATTAAATAATACACAATTTAATGAACAATAACTAAATACACATGTAAATATTGTACAATAACATGTCACTTACATTTATTGAAGAGTTGTTGATGTGTGGAGGACGGGAGGAGGGGAGAAGGTGGAGTAGTATGCTAGTGTTTGGAAGGGGAATCCCCTTCCATTAACACTGCAGGTACCAAGTTCTTTTCTGGGGTTACTTCCCTTTTTCTTTGAATGCCACTAGGACCAGCTTGAGAGTCACTGGACCTCTTTCTAACAATAAATCTGTCCAGGGAGCTCTGTGTCTGGCGATTCTTTAACACATCCCTGAAATGACACACCACTGTGTCATTGTACAGGTTGCCAGCATGGCCTGCAACAGCATGGTTAGGGTGATATTCATCCATAAATGCTTGCACCTTGCTCCACATTCCACAAATGTCCTTAATCACTGAAGAAGGCACCTTCTTCCATCTCTGTTCCACCTCCTCCTCCTCCTCTGAACCATTGTCCTGACCTCTGGTCTCTTGTTCCAGTTGCTGTTGAAGCTCTTGCAGATCTTCATTGGTTAGCTCTTCCTTGTGCTCCTCCACCAACTGTTCCACATCCTCACCACTCACCTCTAACCCCATAGACTTGCCCAATTCCACAATTTCTTCCACAACAGGCTCAGGCTCAGGCTCAGGGTTCTGAGGCTCAGCCCCAAAACCTTCAAAATCCCTCTCTAGGACACAGTCTGGCTACAATTTTCTCCAGGCAGAGTTCCAAGTCCTAGTAGTCACTCCCTCCCAAGCCTTACCTATAAGGTTTACACAATGCAGCATATGGAAACGGTTTTTCCAAAAGTCTCTTAGGGTTATATTCATGTCTGTGGTCACATCAAAGCACTTTTGAAACATTGCTTTGGTGTAGAGTTTTTTAAAGTTGGAAATAACCTGCTGGTCCATGGGCTGGAGGAGAGGAGTGGTATTAGGGGGCAAGAACTTCACTTTGATAAATTTAAACTCCTCCACAATTTTCTCTACCAAGTTTGGAGGATGACAAGGAGCATTGTCCATTATCAGGAGGCACTTAAGTGGCAAATTATTGTCCAATAGATATTTCTTCACACTGGGGCCAAACACGACATTGAACCAATCTAAGAAAATGTCCTTTGTGACCCATGCCTTTTTGTTAGACCTCCACATCACACACAAGTTAAGACTTGTTGACACCGCATCTGCCAAACACTCGGGGATTTTCAAAAAGATACACCAGTAAAGGCTTCACTTTGCAATCACCACTGGCATTAGCACAAAGCTTCAAAGTTAGCCTGTCTTTCATAGGCTTATGTCCTGGCTGTGCCTTTTCTTCCTGAGTAATGAAGGTCCTGTTGGGCATTTTCTTCCAAAACAGGCCTGTTTCATCACAATTAAACACTTGTTGGGGGAGGAATTGTTCAGCCTCTATGTACTCCTGGAATTCAGGCACATATTTTTCAGCCGCAATTTTGTCAGAACTGGCTGCCTCACCATGCCTCACAACACTATGTATGCCACTTCGATTCTTAAATTTGTGAAACCAGCCTCTGCTGGCTTTAAATTCGCTCACTTCAGCACTCGTTGCAGGCATTTTCTTAACGAGATCATCATGCAACTGCCTTGCTTTTTCACATATTATTGCCTCCGAAACAGTATCTCCTGCTAACTGTTTCTCGTTGATCCACACCAACAACAACCTTTCCACATCTTACAGCACTTGTGGTCTGTGTTTTGTGAACACAGATGAACCTTTTGCAACAACAGCTTCCTTGATTTTACGTGAATTTTTCTTGGCCACAATGGTAGCGATGGTAGAAAAGGGTTTACCATACAGCCTGGCCAGCTCACTGATACGCACTCCACTTTCATATTTTTCTATTATCTCCTTCTTTAGTTCTATCGTACATGTATTTCTGTTCCTCTTTGCCACAGGCTTACCACTAGGATCTTTCCTTGGACCCATGGTAGCTTATTTAGCAGTTGCAAGCACTAAAAACAGTGGAATAATGACAATATACTGGTATGAATGCGTGGGTGTGGGTGGGTGGTCGCTCTTGCTTGTAAACAATAGCACACTGACGCTCCCTGGAGTGCGCACTCAGCTGGGCGCCAGGCAGACACGTCCGGTACGAATGTCATTACGCGAAGCAAACATCGTTACTCGCAATCATTTTTTTTACGTTATAAATATCGTTACTCGAAAATATCGTAAGCTGACAGCATCGTAACACGAGGTATGACTGTATATTGTTTTTGATATGTTGACATTTCTTATCAGATCATCATTGTTGGTGAAGATGAGGTCCAGTGTATTCTCTAATCTTGTGGGCTGTACTATATGCTGGTTTAAGGTGAACTTGGTGCAGAGATTTAAAAGTTCATGCATGTGTGAATTTTCATCTGAGCTGCCTCCTGGTGTTATCTCTGCTACCACATTGTTTGCAATGTACCTCCATTTTAGGTGCCTGAGGTTGAAATCCCCCAGTAGCAAGATGTTGGGGGCAGGAGCTGGAAGATTTTCCAGACAGTGGTCAATTTTCAGGAGCTGTTCCAGGAATTGTTGGGACGTTGCATCCGGGGGCTTGTAGAGAACCACGATGACTAGGTTTTGATTCTCGACCTTTATTGCTAGTACTTCAACTACATCATTTGAGGCATTTAGTAGTTCTGAATATATAAGTGACTGTGATATTCAGGCCAACCCCCTCTTTTTGTCTGTTCACTCTGTCACACCTGTATAGGTTGTATCCCGGGATCCATATTTCATTGTCCAAGTGATCTCTTATGTGGGTCTCTGTGAAAGCCGCAAACATAGCATTTGACTCTGTAAGCAGTCCACGGATGTAAGGTATCTTGTTGTTTGTTGCTGGCTTTAGACCCTGTATATTAGCAAAGATGAATGTAGTTGGATTGGTGGTATGGGGGGGGTCTTTTTTCCTGGCACTAGTATCGTTGTATTTTAGTGGAGGCCATTGGCTGTGATTCCACTCAGAAATTATTGCAGTTGGTGTACAATTTCTGTCATTTCCTGCCAGCTTTTTTTCCTTCCTGGTACTAAAAACCTCTCTCCGGAGTGGCTGTGGCTACCCAGGTTTTGCCATGATCTGGATGTTCTGTGTCGCCTGTTCCCTTTAGGTGGTATGTCTGGCAATATAAGTTATAGCACTGTCTTTCCTGAATTGATGTGTGGCACATTTCAGGGTGGAAAAACCCAAATAAGTCAGACAGAATTGAAATAAGTCACTGACTTTTTTTGGGTTATCCTAGGTACTCTACACATATGCTACTATGTATGATAATCTTTGTAACTGCATCTGTGTATACCTGAATAAACTTACAGTTTGCGGGAAGGAAAAACAAATTCCTATTCCTTCAAGAGGCCGCCTTGTTGTTGTTCAGTGGGAACACCACCCGCCCACCCCATTATCCCACTATCCAACCATTCGTATTCCATACCATCAAGAAAAGTCCTCTGCTACAAGCCAGCTGTGTTTTTGAAGAATAAGAGAGAGTGAATTGTGTTTTGATATTTAAATTACTATATCTTGTATCTGCCAAGCAATCATGACACCCAGTAGGCATACCAGTGTTTCTCAAAGTGGCACGAAAAGGTATAAGCATTTAAGTCTTAGAATTAACGAAAAAAACAAAGATATTAGACAAGACATAACCCATGGCCGTAATGAAGTGTTACTTTGTACACATAAAAAGATGTAAACATAAGTTTGTGTGACTGACTGACTGACTTGACTGACTTACTAACTGACTTACTTGACTGATTTACTGACTGACTTACTGACTGACTTACTGACTGACTTACTGACTGACTTACTGAATGACTTACTGACTGACTTACTGAATGACTTGACTGACTTACTGAATGACTTACTGACTGACTTACTGAATGACTTGACTGACTTACTGAATGACTTGACTGACTTACTGAATGACTTGACTGACTTACTGAATGACTTGACTGACTTACTGAATGACTTGACTGACTTACTGAATGACTTGACTGACTTACTGAATGACTTGACTGACTTACTGAATGACTTGACGGACTTACTGAGTGACTTAAAGTTAAACACTCAGTACAACCATCGACTTCAGTTCCAGAACCTCTACTATCCACCTCAGCCCAGTAGGGCCACAGCATAACTTCCACTCTCTTCATAATCATCCAAAACACCAGCACCACAATTTAAAGTAAATACTATTATTTCTGTTACATTTGTAGTCTTAAGCAGTAAAAACAACATAATACATCACGATAATGAACTACAATTACATATTCACTTTTATTTTCAGTAAGATCTGTTGGTCTAAAAACTGTTTGCTTTTTGGGGACTCCATGAACGTAACCCTATTTTTCCCATAAGTTCTTTTAATTATCTAACACGAAATTATCTAACACGACGTTTTCAGGAACGTAACTACCGTGCTAAATGACGATCTACTGTATTCGTAATGTTTTCTTCCGCCCGGCAACACCATAGCATATAAACAGCATGTTTTTATGGTTTGTAACGTGTTTCTTATATAATTTGAAGAAAATATCATAGAGGATTAATGAAAATGTCTATATTAACGTAAATTGGACATTTAATGTGCCGAAGAGTGATTATTACATAATAGAGAGATGTGTTCACGAAAATGTAAATAAATGGGTGGCGCCGCCGTATCTGGAAAGACCACTCGCCATACAAAAGTTTTGGTCATAATTTGAACTCGCCGATGAACAGAATGCAAAGGTGAAACGCTGAAAAGGGGCCCTACTGGTGTAGAGCATACCAATAGCAAGATTGTCGAAATTCTGAAAGCGAGTGTGACTGATGAACAAGGTGGTGAGGTGTCCTTAATCACGGCAATGACAACCCAACAAACTGTGTTGATAACTATAGTGAGCATCATGCTGAGGGCAGTGTTGTCTCTGATGTTGTAATAGTGATGTGTGTCATAATGTGGTGATACCGGAGCGTGATGAGGGCAGTGGCTCTCCATAATGTTAGTAATAGTGATGTGGTGTCATATAAGTGTGGTGCCAAGTGTGATGAGGGCAGTGGTTTCCATAATGTTAGTAAAAAGTGATGAGGGTCATATAAGTGGTGATGCCGAGGTGATGAGGTTAACCACATTGACATTAATGTTGAATATAGCACTGCTGATAAATGTAATGAACACAATGTTGGTAGTGGTGTTGGTGATGAAAAGTTAATAGTGATGTGTGTAATGCTAGGGAGGAGGGAATGTGAGAGTGGTGTGCCACCTATCATACATTCACACATGAACAGCGTCGTGCTCTGTGTAAACAAAGACTCCCACGAGGCCTCACAACTGGACGGCACTCAGAAAACTCATGGACCAGGGTAACACTGCTGACATTGATAAGGGTCTGCTCTTTATATGAAAAATTTTTTTTTCATTATGCTGAGAAACTAAGCCAGATTCCAGGACTTCTATAATGGATCAGTCCTCGTATAAACTTAATATTTTTAGCTGGAATATTGCATCACTTAGAAAAAGACTTCCTGACCTTCATCATAAAGTAACCACCGAACCCATTGATATTGTGTGTCCTACAAGAGTGCAGAGTCCCTGAAAATCCCAGCCCCAAATTGCCATCATTTGCTGATATAACCTCAAGTCTACTAACTCTTGTGTTCTATATATTGAAAATCACTTCCCCATCAACTTCTCACACATAAGAAACAGATGGACTGCAATACCATGGTGTTAGGATTTATATGGGAACTCTGCCTCAACATATTTAATTTGTACGCCCGCGATAAGTTCAATACTTGAGCTCCCAACTTGTGCTCAGTCCTGAGCCTACTCTTATCATTGGAGATTATAATGCAAGACACATAACATAAGCTCACGTTTGGTAATCATAATTGGAACCAACGCTTGTCACTGTTAAATAGCCAGATAATGTGCAAATTGTAGTGACCTTGAACCCACACATATCTACGGAGGTACCTTGATCTGGCCTTGGCTTCAACATTACTTCTGCCAGCTGGGAGTCTACCATTGTATCAGATATATCATCAGATCATTTCCTGCTAACCCTACTAGATATAGGTAATACTATCCTTCCTGGTGGAATATTCAAACGGAAACGTTTTAATGTTCCCCTGATCAATATGAGGACTTTGTTGCACATGTGACTGACTGGTATACCCTATGAGTGTTCCTCTGTTGAGACCTTTAACAATGACCTTGAGTAGTATTCAGAACTACTTAGAGCCGCCTTAAAACCTCCTGGAACTTTAACCCAACCAACTTCCATAACAATCATACCTCCTATAATAACCATACTTATTACAATGATCTTAAACTTCGAACACTGAAACGACTGTCGAGACTAGGCCTAGCCTATAGAAAACATCGTACCACTGGAATGCTGAAGTCTTTCAAACTGCCCTTGCTGCGCCAGGGAATATGACAGAGCTGCTGCAAACTGACTGGGAAAAATTTGTCAATGGTCTCAATGCTCACACCCCACTTAGCCGGCATGGAGGGACATAAATAGAATTAAGGGTAACAGAACTGGTCAGATAGCGCACCTCATCCCTTACATAGGGCGAATGAGCACAGCTTGGGCTGTTACATCAAGCTATGAAAATCTTCCCAGTACCACACAGGCAAATTAAATGACAAATATGATGCTAGGGAGAGACTTGTTTGTTTTTATGCTCAGCAAGGAAGATGACTGTAACATTCCTTTCACTGACTTTGAACTTGATGCAGACTAACTAAGGGCAACCCACGTCGCCTGATGAGGATGGTATTACCTACAATATACTAAGATTGCTGTGTCGAGTACCAGGCAATCCTTTACTCAATTATACAACATGAGCTATGAACTGGGGAGCTCCCAAATCTTGGACCAACAGCCTCATCATTCCCATTCCTAAGCCCAATCAACAAAATTCATTTCGCCCAATATCTCTTACTAGCTGCTTATGTAAAACATTTGAGAGGATGATTCGAATCGTCTCATGTACAGAATCAAATTTTTTTGTCCCCCCTGCATGGCTTCATGCATGGAAGGAGGTGCACCATTGCATAGCTACCTTTTCACTCTGCACACTGACAGCTCATACACTACCTCCTTGACCTTAAATCTGCTTTTGATGTTGCCAACCACATGTAATCATTAGTGAACTTGCCAGAATGGATGTTGGAGGATGGCTTCTCCGCTGGATTAAAGGCTACCTGTCCAACAGAAAGTCTTCTGTGTTGTTCCAGGGGCATAGAAGTATAATAAAGACTTTGGAATTAGAACCCCACAGGAGTGTCAGTCCCACCTCTATTCAATATTCTAATTAATGCCTTACTTAATGCTATGCCTAGCCAGCCCCATCATTATATGATCAGTTTTGCTGATGATATAATGATTCACACCACCGGATTCTCCAACACCCAAAACATCCTTAACATGTATTAGCTCGTGTCAGGACCTGGGCTGATAATCTCTACTGATAAAACAAAGATACTAATAGGCGTCCTCCTCAACAGGGAGGGACAAAAATTTTTTGATTCTGTACATGAGACATTCAGAATCATCCCCTCAAATGTTTTACATAAGCAGCAGAGAGAGAATTGGGCAAAATGAATTTTGTTGGTCAAGCACGTAAAGAAACTAGAGAAAGTGCAAAGGTTTGCGACAAGGTTAGTTCCACAACTCAGGGGTCTGTCCTATGAAGAAAGGTTGAGGGAAATAGGACTAACAACACTGGAGGAAAGAAGGGTCAGAGGAGACATAATAACGACATACAAAATATCGGAGAATCGACAAGGTAGACAGGACAGGATGTTCCAGAGAGGGAACACAGAAACAAGGGGACAAAACTAAAGCTGAAGACCAGGATGAGTCAACGGGATGTTAGAAGTATTTATTCAGCCATGAGTAGTCAGGAAGTGGAATAGTCTAGAGAAAGATATAGTGGGCAGAACCATACATAGTTTTAAGACGGTATGATAAAGCTCATGGAGCAGGGAGAGCAGAGACCCAGTAGCGGACAGCAAGAGGCGGGCCAGGAGCTGAGTCTCGACCCCTGCAACCACAATTAGGTGAGTACAGTTCGCCAGATCCAGTTGCATGACGGGTGTCTTCTAGAATATGCAAGCAGATACAGGTATCTAGGCTTTGAGGTCCCACTACTTGGACCTGTTTGTAACGAGACTTTGTCGTAATACAAAGAAAGGCTGAGAGCACTTAGAGTTGTGGCAGGGTTTCACCCCAGGTATGGTGCTAATGTTAAAATTTGAAAATGATGTATCTTGCTTATATTAGATCATTGGTTGATTATGCGCCACTACTTGATCTTGTGTCTGACTGGAAGTTTGGAGGCTGGAAAACTGCAGAACGAAGCAATGAGGATCATTTAGGATGCCCTCGACTGCCAAAATTTTAAATATGCAGAAAGAACTTGATATTCCAAGCATCAGAGATCGTGTTACTGAAAGAAATATCCTAATCTGGGGTTATATGCTCAGGCAAGCCCATTCAAACCCCTGCACAGAAGCCCTCCAAACTTTCCTCAGCACTGGTGAACTCTTCCTCCAGATGGATCGAAAAACTGGAACCTACCTCCGCATGAATCAGATACATGATCTGTGGCAAGTAAGGCAACAGCGGCACTTCTCCGCTCCATGGAATATTACCCCATTCCAAACTACCATCCTCCATTTCCAATACTCCTTTAAATCACAACCAAAGCTCGCTTCTTGAAGCCAAACATAATGCTTAAGCTGTATTGATAATTTAGCCAAACAGCACACCTCTCACAAATTATTTACGTTGATGGTTCTGTTCACAAATCCACTGGTGCAGCTGGTAGTGCTACTGTTTTACAGAGTGATGGCTCTCTTAAAGAAATTGGAGCACAACAATAACTAGGCCTCTACCCTTCAGACAGAACTGTTTGCCATACTTCTTGCACTCAAATGCGTCCATGTATCTAAGGTTGACTCTCTAATTGTAACTGATTCTGTCATCCATAAAATGCTCTCAACTCATCAAGTATAACTTAGTGCATGCTTGTGTCAGAAGCCAGAACAGGTATGGTAGGATTGTGGATAGTAGAGTACAGTGCACATGCTGTGGATTCCATCTCAATTGGTCTTTAGATGCATGATAGAACTGATAAATTGGCAAGTTTTATGCTTTCAAAGAGGGGTAGATTACAATCTTGGCTTGTCAGTTAGCAGTTTGAGAACAATAATAACGAAAAGAACTTCAACTGAATTTTATTGACTTAAGATCAGGGAGATTGACACCAGTCAGTCCATCTATCATCATTCTATCATGCAGGAGGAGCCACATGTCTATGGTGCATCCAACAAAATAAGCAGGCTCTTGGATGTCACTACCGCTCGCCTCCGGCTGGGTTGCAAGTATCTTTGGCAGGTTAAATCACCACCACCAGATGAGACCAAACAAAATGTAAACTTTGCCAGTTGGATTATTGTCACACCCTGCGTCATTATGTACTGGAGTGATAAAATTAATGAATTCAGAGACAACTCACTCAGAAATATTCAAGATATGTCAAAGTATTTTATCCACAGTGGTATATTACAGACCTGGAAAATACCTGACTTTGCTCCCTATAAATAGGGCATTGCCACGTGTGTGTGTGTGTGTGTGTGTTACTCACCTAATTGTACTCACCTAATTTGGTTGGGGGTCGAGACTCAGCTCCTGGCCCCGCCTCTTCGCCGTCCGCTACTGGGTCTCTGCTCTCCTCCTCCATGAGCTTTATCATACCCGTCTTAAAACTATGTATGGTTCCTGCCTCCACTATATCTTTCTCTTAGACTATTCCACTTCCTGACTACTCATGGCTGAATAAATATTTCCAACATCCCGTTGACTCATCTGAGTCTTCAGCTTCCAGTTGTGTCCCCTTTTTCTTGTTCTTTGAAACATCCTGTCCCTGTCTACCTTTTGATTCCCCATATTTTGTATGCCACATGCCCTCTGACCCCCTTCTTTTCCTCCAGTGTTAGTCCTATTTCCTTCAACCTTTTCTTTCAGGACAGACCCTGAGTTGTGGAACTAGCCTTGTCGCAAACCTTGCACTTTTCTCTAGTTTCTTTTGGCTTGACCAGGTGGGGTTCCAGACTGGGCCATTTCCCTTAGTATGGGCCTGACGACACGTGACAGTGTCTTGAACCCATTCCTTTGTTTGGAACGGAACGCTAATCTTGGGGTTTGCCAGTCGCCCATAAGCCCCCGGGAGTTATCTGGTTGAGGTGTGCCTCCGGAGACGCACCGGGGGTTACTCACCCCAAGGCCTTTCTCCTTTGCCGAGGTTTAGCCCTTGTCCACCTAGCCTGAAATCTGTCACGGTCTTCTTTGTCCTTCCCCCATCTTCTGACTTTGCATTTGGGGATTGGAAATTGGAAGCCAGTTTGTGACCAGATGTCGTTGTCCAGGTCTGTTTGAAGTCCTGTTGGTCCTCTTCTGATGTGATTCTCCTCATTAATTTCACATCATCTGCGAACAGAGACACTCGAGTTATCCCATCCGCCATGTCGTTTACAATACCAAGAATAACACTGGTCCTAGGACTGACCCCTGGGTACGCCCGCCCCAGGCGCCCATTGATACCCATCACGCACCATGACCCGTTGCTGCCTCCCGGAGGATTCCCGATCCATTCCAGTGCCCTTCCTTTATACAGCTTGTTTTTTCCAAACCCTTTTACTAACTAAAGTGAGGAATTTCAACCTTTTTTCCCAGGAAAATCCCCACCCTTCTCTCTTGCCTACCTCTGTTACTTTATCATAGAACTTGGAGATTTGTTACACAGGATTTCCCCTCCCCCCATCCGTCCCGTCTGGTGTTTATTACCCCGTTCAGCTCGGGCCCACCATTCTTTTTCCCTGTGGGGGTGGGTGGTTTTTTAATAATATATATATATATTATATATATATATATATATATATATATATATATATATATATATATATATATATATATATATATATATATATATATATATATATATATATATATATATATATATATATATATTATATATATATATATATATATATATATATATTTTTATATTAATATTATTAAATTTTGTTATGAACATTTTCCCGATTGAAAGCTGTGCCTGTTGTATGTGTAATTTGTTCATGATTGTAACTATATATGAATTGATTATGATTCATTCTTTGTAACTTGTCATGATTGTAACCAGCTCTTCCTGGAGCTCATTACCTTTGTAACTTGTCATGATTTGACCAGCTCTGTTCATTACCTTTGTAACTTGTCGAGAGTGACCTTTTCTTTCTTCTTGTAGGTTTGCCGGTACTGCCGGCCCGGGTCTTCGCCCTGGGGGGAGTGACCAGCTCTACCCGGAGCTCATTCCTTTGTAACTTTTCATAATTGTGACCAGATCTAGTTCATTACCCTGAAAATTTGTTCAGCTACAAAACCTTGGAGGCAGTCAATGGACCAATTATGTACCTCTGTAATCTTTTGCCCACCCCCAGGATGGGATGGGGTATAATAAAGATATTAAACTAAAACTACTGGGGAATATTTCCAAAAAAAAAATTAATGTAAAAAATTAATCTGTTCCAGACACCCAAAATATTAAAAAAATAAATTTTTTTTAAAAATTAACTATACAGGGGCACCTGAGTATCGTAAAACTTTCATTCCAGAAGTTCCCAATGCCAACCGAACGAATTTACTCCCTTAAGAAAAATGCAAGTAGGTTAGCCATTTAGACCCCAAAATACACTTACAAAAGTATTTACACATTATACAGTGGTCCCGTTTTCGCGGATCTCCAAACCAACATTTAAGAAAGTGTAGTTTAAACGTTGCAAGTGTATTTTTGGGGTCTGAAATAGACTAACCTACGGACATTTACTTGGAAGAAATTGCCGTAAGGCACTTGAGAAGCATTCTGGAACGAATTTCTGCAAAACCGAGGGACCCACTTACATAATTTTACCGATTTTGGGGAAAACTGGGGTCCACTGTAGTTTTACAACACAAAACAATGAGGGGAATAAAAAAAAATGACTAATGAAATGGATAAATGAACATTTAACAGGATTTTAAAAAAAAATTCCCCCTAGACAAAATTTTTCCCCAAAATTCAAAAGTCTAAAAAAACTCAAAGTAGAAAAAAAATTTATACCTATTCAGCCCATACTACATAAAAAAAATTACACTCTAATATCAACCCCCCCCTCAAAATTTCCTCAACAAATTTTTTAAAGGACCCACGACCCCAACACAAGACATGGATCACTTTTTTAAATACCCCAAAACCCCTTTTCCCAAACCCAAAGTACAAATTTACGCACATAAAGGGGGGCCCCCCAATTTGGGGTTCATTACCAGTAAATATTAAATAACCTTGTCTGAAAAATTCATTAAATTTTCCCCAAAAAAACCCCCTACCACCCTAAACCAAATTTCCTACGTAAACACTTTAAAAAAGCTCAATGTTATTTTCCCTTTAAAATAATCTAATTTTATATTACCATCCTCCCAAACACTTGTTTAAAATTTTAAAATCATCAATTGTTTTTTAACCCCTTAAATTTTCCACACGTGATAACGTTTACAGGCAATGATCTAACGAATCTACGTTTTTTAATTTTCTCAAATTAGCTCGAAAGGTGGCGCCAGACATGAAAGAAGGGCACGCCCCCAGGCAGTTTAAAAAAAATTGGGGCCACTTAGTTCATTGAGTGCCAGCTAGAGAAATAGGGCAAAAAACCCGTGATTCAATGATGTTATTCGCAAAACCCCTTTCAAGAGGAAAGTAAAAAGGTTAGATAACTACATGAGTCTGGGGGGGGTGGAGTTGGACCTGACTAGCTTGTGCTACTAGGTCTGATGCCATGTCCTTCCTTCGAGGATGACCTGGGCTAGGTGGGTTGGTCTAAGCAGGGGGGACATGGACCTGCCTTGCATGGGCCAGTAGGCCTGCGCGTTTCCTTTTTTTATGTTCTTATGTATTCGGCAGGCTGGCTGGCTTTGGCTGTTTCTGGCTGTCTTTTCTATCTGTCTATAACTCTATCTGCTATATCTCTTTGTCCATATCTTTGTCTGTCTATATCTTTGTCTGTCTATATCTTTATCTATCTATATCTTTATCTGTCTATATCTTTGTCTGTCTATATCTTTGTCTGTCTATATCTTTTTCTATATATCTATCT
>WNWK01021824.1:0-33541 GCA_009830355.1 Cherax destructor | reverse complement strand
GCTTCACTGGCGGCGTCCTGCGCAGGCGCAGAGCAGGCGGACAGGTCTAATACGTTACGAAACATGAGCCAGTTTACGATTCTCAAAATTGAAAAAAGCTTACGAAACACGATGTTTACGAAATAAGAACCTTACGAAACTCGGGGGTCCACTGTATTGCAATGTTTTTCTTTATTCAATTTTTTTTTTTTTTTCATTGTTGAAGATGAATAAATGTAGGATCTGTTGCCCGTACTCAGTGGTATTTGAGTTTGTTTCCTCAATATTACTACAATTATTCATTTTATTAATAAAGTTGAGAAGTATTCTCCTGTTCGGTTTATGGCCCTTAAACATTCTCATTGCTAAACATTAGTCACTGGTCATGCAGTAGTGACGTAACTGGAGTTTGCTTCCCCCATCCCCCTGCCCTTTGATTTCATGGGGGTGACACCAAAGATGCCACCCTGGGTGACACCAACCCTAGCAACGCCACTGAACACGCCCAGCATTTCCACCTGTGTCGGGGATTGAACCACTGACACTGTGAGAGGCAAGAGCTTTAGCCAAGGAATTAGTTACCCTCCCCTTTAAGAGAATTTTATTACCTCCCATTCCCCAGCTGCTGTGCAGCTCCTATGAGTAGCATTTCCTTTTGATGGGTAGCTGGTGGTGGTTTGCAACTTGCATTTGCACTCACGATATTCTTTGTAGTATTTTGTATCTAAATGTTACCGACAGATTCTGTACAATATTTTTTATTTTACAGTCAAACAAGACATGACTGACATGTGGCAGTCTCCTAGTATCTGGAGGCAGGACCAGCTCTTTAAAATATTCAAAAGGTCATTATTAAATTTCATATAAATCTACTGTGTATATATATTTTTTAGTTTTTCTACTACTGTATATCAGTTTTATTTCATGGTTAAATTATTTTGCATTTATTTACTTTGGTTTTTAAATTTTGAGAATAAATAAAATTTTCCCCATTTTAAGATTTTTTCTTGGTTAGTAAAAAGCCAGAATAGTTGAAAAACTTAACAGATACATGGAGGTAAATCCCTAGTGTTGATTTTGCCAGACCCTCAACAGCAGAGGGTATATAAAACAGTTGAGGTCAGAAGCAACAAATGGATGGTCAGTTGTCTGTCAGAAGTATACTGTATCACTTTCAACATTGACTTCCAATTCCAGCACTTAAGCTAGCAGTCAGGCCAGCCTTCTCCGTTACTGGTCGTGACTTGAGGTAACAAAAGGAACAAGTGAAAGACTTGGGAATAATTATGTCAGCTGACCTTTCTATCAAGGAACACAGTAAGACAAAGGTCTTGACAGCCAGGAGGAAGACTGGGTGGGTAATGAGAACCTTCTAAACAAGGAAAATAATGCCAGTGGTGACACTTTTAAAATCACTGCTTAATTGTCCACTTATTGAGGAATACAGAGATAGACAGTATAATAACCTATGTGACATGTCAAGATATCTTATTAATGAAGATAAGATACCAGTTATACTAAGCAAATTTCCTAAATTTGCTTGTAACGGATAAGTGAAATGTATGTAGATATAAATCCAAATGTACAATTGTTAACCTTTTGGGGCCTAGTGCCTAGGCCTTTTGTGTATCCATATGCTCTTGCGCTACCGTCCACAGGATGGATATGGGGTGCACAATAAACTAGCCACTTCGGTGGCAAAATCTAAATCTAAAATCACTCTTGCTCCTTCATTTGCGATATTGCTCAGTGTTGATTGCCCTGTTCAGGGCAGGAGAAATATCAGAGCTGGAACAAATACAGAAATTGTTTAAAGCCCCCCCAAAAAATAATGAAACATGTAAATTGCTGGGAACGCCTCAGTCTTAAATATGTACTCACTGGAGCGGAGGAGACTTGATAATACAGCCTCTCCTCACTTAGCGATGTACTCGTTTACTGACGACTCGGACATATGATTAGCGCTCTGACCAGTATGCATGCCTAAATAATGTAGTATATTAGAGCTGATTTCCTCTATTCTATTACAATACACAGTGGACCCCCGGTTAACGAAATTAATCCATTCCATGAGCTATTTCGTAATCCGAACCCTTATTTCCCATAAGAAATAATGTAAATACAATTAATCCGTTCCACAAAAAAATATTCACACAAAATATAATATAAATAACATTTACTTACCTTTATTGAAGAGACTTGCAGGCATCTGGAAGATAGAGAGGATGACAGGGGTAGGGTGTTAGTGGTTGGAAGGGGAATCCCCCTCCAATAGGACTTCAGGTGTCAAAGCCCTCTCTGGGGTTACTTCCCTTCTTGGTCTTTTAATGCCACTAGGACCAGCTTGAGTCACTAGACCCCTGCCTGGTGAAGTAACTGTCCACAGTCCTCTGTTTCTGACGACTCTTTAATACTTTCCTGAAGTACAACATGGCTCTGTCACTGAAGTGGTTGCACAGAAGGCTCATTTCAGCTTGCTCAGGGTGGTGTTTTTCAACAAATGTCTGCAACTCATTCCACTTTATACACATCTCCTTAAGCACTGAAGAAGGCACCTCCTCTCTCTCCCCTCTCCTGTGAAGCAATAACTTCTGAAACACTGCTTTGGTGTACAGTTTCTTGAAGTTTGCAATGACCTGCTGGTCCATGGGCTACGAACCCTTGGAATTCCTGCACAAATTTTTCAGCTGCACGTTTGTCTGAGCTGGCTGCCTCACCATGCCTCTCAACACTGTATGCCACTACGTTTCTTAAACCTGTCAAACCAGCCTTTGCTGGCTTTAAAATCACTTGCCTCACCACTGGTTGCAGGCATTGTCTTGACAAGATCTGCGTGCAACTTCCTTGTCTTTTCACAAATTATCGCCATGGAAATACTATCACCCGCTATCTGTTTTTCATTGATCCACACCATCAGTAACTTCTCAACCTCATCCATTGTTTTTGATCTTTGTTTCATTAACATATCAACCCCTTTTGCAACATTAGCTTTCTTGATCTCATTTCTCTTTTCTTGTACATCCTGGCAAGATCACTCAGACGTACACCACTCTTATATTTTTCAACAATCTCCTTTAGTTCGATGGTGTTCCTCACTCGCTTTACCACAGGGGTGCCACTAGGAAGCTTCTTTGGACCCATGGTGACTTATTTCAGTCACAATCACTATATACCACCAAAAAAGACACCAAATGTATTGTGAATGTTTGAAAGAGCGCGCTAGGTAATCTTCTCTCAATGGTAAACAGCGCTTCACTGGCGGGCATCCTGTGACTTGCACAGGCGCGGAGCAGGCAGACAGGTCTAATACGTTTTGCTATCCGAGCTTTTTTCGCTATCCAAGAGCGAAAAAAGCTCTCGTTAAGCTATTTTTTCGTTGTCTAAACCTTTCGTTAGCCGGGGGTCCACTGTACAGTACAGTAGGGCCCCACTTATATGGTAGGTTAGTTTCCAAAAGCAGAAATTGCTGAGAAGTGGAACACCATTTTTTCCACTTATAAATGTGTGTAAATGCCAGACAACAAGTTTACATTAACTTATACTAAGTTAGCAATAGAACAAGGCATTAAAAAAAGTCTACACACATTTATTATTATTATTATACACACAGTGCACTTATTACTTACCTTAAAATATTAATATGAATGTGAGAGGGGTGAGTAGCATTGTATTTATTGAACAAAATCGGGAGATGGCACACCATCATTCTCTGACTCAACTAATTTTATTCGTTTTGTTAGCTTAAGTGAAGCTAAATTGTCGGTGCTTGCAACTTCACCCTACACTGATGATATGAAGTTGACTTCTTTCCATAACCCTATTAAACCAGCCTCTGCTAGCTGTGAATTTATCTTCAGCAGCTTCCTCACCTCACCCTTCATAGAATTGTAGAGACTTAGGGCCTTGGACTAGATAATGGCTCAGCTTAAAGGCACATTGTGACTAGTCTGATTATCAGTCCACACCATTAAAAGTTTTTCTATGTCAGCAATAAGGTTATCACGTTTTCTTATAACTTTAGTGGTCACTGGTGTAGCACTTTTAATTTCCTGCTACACTTTCTCCTTAAGTTCACAATTGTACTAATTTTGACAAGCCAAAAAAGCTTACGTGCTATCTCAGCCATAGACATACCTTGTTCACTAAGTTTAATAATTTCTAACTTGACACTTAAAGTAAGAGGCTTATAACTCCTCTTTTTATCACAACTAAGCTTAGATGCCATCGTCAATGAGAGCCAACAAGTTAACGAAAGAGTAAATGAAAGAGAGAGAACGAGTTCAGACAATGTAAAGACAAACTGAACGGGTGGTGGGTGATCACTTGGTCAGATGAAGTAAACATACATTAATACATATCCAATTTTAGTTCATTCACGTATGTTTATAAGAGTTTGTGATAGTTTTACCTCACAATATTCTGTTTTGATTATAATAATTACCTCACAATACAGATACTTTTACATTGTGTACAAGTTAATATAGTAGAATAAATAAACAGCAACATTCCCATTCTCATGCAACACATCATTTTTAGAGTGAATGACGATATTTTATTATTTTTATAATCAAAAAGTGCTAAACACACGGGTTGTGAATGACTATAGAGTGAAGGCATATGAAAGGGATATTTTTTTATAGTTAGGCCCCCAGTAACTGGTGTTGGACTAGAGAAAACGTAATTCTTCCGACACTCCTACAAGCTGCTTGGTAAACTCATATTTGTCAATTTTTATACTGTGGGTGTATGTATCATGTTTGTGTGTTATGTAATGTGTTTCTTATATAATTTTGAAAAAAATATCATATATGAATTTATGTAAATGTCTATATTAACATCATATACGACATTTAATACACCTCAGAGATTATTATTATTAATATGATGTCTTCAAGAGCAGAGAGACTCTTAGTGATTTTAATGTGTACCTGCATGCCAGCACAGTGTTTAAGTATATTTAGGTACAGGTACACATAAGTACAATGGACCCCCAGATTTCGTACTGCTCCCAACTCGAACAATTATGTAAGTGTATTTTTGTAAGTAGTATATTTTTGGGTCTAAATGAACTAATCTAATTTACATTATTCCTTATGGGAACAAATTCGTTCGGTAACGGCACTCGAACAGCCTTCTGGAGTGAATTATGGCCGATAACCGGGGGTCCACTGTATAATTGTCAGAGAACATATAAAATATGCAATAACTTTAAAACACTTAAAATTTTGGAAAGTTTCCAGACATAATGGAGAGATGTGCTCACGGAGAATTTAAACAAACCGGGTGGCGCGTGACCGTATTAGAAAAACAAGTGGGGGTGGGGGAGCCATATAGCAAGTTATAATTTGAAGTGTCCATATTAGCGGAATGCCGCAAGGGGAAACACCGTAAAGCAGGGCCCTACTGTACACTATTGTATGAACATTTTAAAATATACTAAAAATGTTGTAAATGGTGCAAAGGTGACATTAAAACAATATCAAAGATGGTTGACACAAACCCACTACCATTAATAGTATGCTCCTTGCTTAGCGACAAATTCGTTTACCGACGTGGTTAAGTGAGAGGCTGTACATATACCTGGAGTGTACTTGAGGGCTTGGTCCCAAATCTGCATACTGCCATAACATATTGGAGCAAGAGATATGGAAGTGCAAAATATATCTGGTGAAAAGCAGGGGTGCAGTGGGCACAGTAAGGAAACACTGTATCAATGTCTGTGGTCCCAGATTCAACAACCAGCAGATGTCGGAAACTGCTGGGACAAGTAGAAATCTTCAAGAGAAAACTGGACAAGTAGCTTCACCAGGTTCCAAATCAACTAGGCTGTGATGTATACATGGGGCAGCAAACCACCAGCAGCCTGATTGACTAGGAAACACCAGACGAGCTTGACCCATGGTCGGGCTCCTTGAGTAGAAAAACTCAAGACTCATCAAAGGTAAAGGTAAAAAAAAAAATAATCCGATTTACAATGAGACCTGTATTTAGGCAGTAAAAAGATTGCTTATACGTGACTCACAGTAACTTACTATTCAACACAAATTTGAAGCAGAGTATCAAGGAAGGCATGTATAAAAGAAATTTCTAGGAAGGTGAAATGTCAAATATAAAAAGTTAGTTATAAATAACTGTGGTCTTTTAGGAAATATGTATCCACAGTACAATAACAATTTAATAATGTTTTAAGAATTACAAAATACAGTGCTCTACTTAATAAATTGATCAACAATATTTACTTTTATTTACACCTTAACATATAATGTTAATCTTTAAATTATCCAAGCATCCACCCCAACCTCATATTTTTTGTCAGAAATTGTAGAGGTCTCTACACATTCACTTTTCCAGTGTCCAACTGATTTTTCTAACTTGAAAGAATCATGTTTCATGGTTCCAGAAATCAGCAGCTTCTAGTCTGTATGAAGAATTTATTTCCTGTGTTACTGTAATGAATGAAGTGCATGTCATTTTTCCATTTCACTCTTGTGTAATAGGTACCTTTTAGCCATATATTCCATGTTAAGCATGAGCCATTTGCAGAGGCCACTAGGGTTCCTAAGTAGTGTAGAGGAGTGACGTGATTCAGTAGCAGTCAGGTATGGTGAATAGGAAAGACATCAAGAGCAGTTGAACTGTGGGGTATGTAGTGTGCATCCACTGAATTCTGCATACAGGTGTGTCCCATGGCTTGGTTGGCAAGCCGTGGGATTGAACCATGGACATTTGTGTCCATGGTTCAGTCCCTAGAATGGGTAAAAATGTTGAACTTGTTTCCTTACACCACTGTCACTGTTTACCTAGCAGTAAGTAGGTACAGTACTTGGGTGCTAGTCGACTGATGTGGATCACATCTTGGGGAACAAGATTAAAAGGACCCCAGTGAAAATAAGTCGGTCCTCAATTTCACACTGACTTTCTTGGGTTATTCTAGGTGGCTAACCCTTCCCCAGGTTAAAAATCCGAATAAATCTTTTCTCTGGGTTGCCTCTGCACCAACACCTACTACCACTCTTCTGTTTGTAATCACTAGAAAAATCGTGACAACAATGAAGAGACATTGTCAGGATTAATTATGTATGTATATACAGTGCTGTCACTTTAATGTCAAGTAATAAGAAAAATGTGGTCCTGTTAAAATTTTCATTACTGTAAAAAGATTTTACACAAATGCAAGCAGATTCTGGACACTTCAGCAGCAATATTAAGGCAGAGACAAAGCATCCCATTGTTAAAAATGAAGGAATATTCCTTGACTGCATTTTTAAATTAACAATAAAAAAAGTATCCAAATCAGTTGGCTTCCTCACCAAGATATATTATATGTACCCCAAACAGCATTACTTATACTACTCTGATCAATGTCATGATTAAAAAAAATAAATCTTCTGAAATAGAGAATCTTTTCTGAGGGTAATGACCCCAAAATGCAAGATTTGATGGAAAATTTGGAGAATTATACAGGCACAAAGTTGGTCTGGATGCAATTCATGAATCAGTAATTTTGCCCAGTGAGGTTCATTTTAAGCTAATTCCTTACCCGCATTCGCACAGACCTTGGCCTGTGCGGACACCTGACTTAGAGCTCCCGCCTCTTACCTAGCCGACTGGCAATTACAAGATGGTGCAAGCAAATAGAAGGAGAGTCTACACTATTTGTATAGAACTTCTTCGTGGTTCCATTTATGGGACGATGGCTTCTGTTCTACTCCCTGAGATCATGAGAGACACCATATCGACAATAGTGAACTGTATGGGGTGGCGCTGAATTGAGCAAAATGCATCTTTGTCAAATTGATAACTGCTAGTGTGTATGAGAGACTAGTGGACAAATATGAAGATTTAAGATTGGACGTCAACGCGGCGGTGGAGGTACGCCTAAGGGATGTATCTCGTCATTACACATGGATATGTGTAAGAAATGTGCCATTTGAACCTTCAAAAGAGGACCTTCATCATGTTTTTGGTATCTGGCACAATCCACCAAATCACCATCGGAAAGTGGACGTAGGACCTTTATGCCGACTTGCCGGAGGGGTCATATTCACTGAAAATGTCCCTGAAATGCCCCATACCTTCCTTTGTGGTATTGGAGGTTTTTCGCACTCAGGTATTTGTGACCTACAGTGGCCAGAGACGTACTTGTCGCATATGAGGGAAATTTGATCATGTGGCTGCTATATGCGACCAAAAACATTCAGTACATCGTTCAACTTGGCGTATGGAGGAGGTGGCGAACGAGATGACGTCACCAGAGGGGGATGGAGTGTTGCTGCATCGACGAGTGAGGTACTACATAGTAAGCAAGGGGACGAGGAGGAGGTGTGTTCCACACTCACAATCAATGTGAACGGCTTATGTGTAGAAAGAAAACGCAAGTGGCTTGTATGATTGATGAATCAAGGAATCTAGTCCGTTTGTGCTTTCCCATAAGGAGGAAGGGGGAAAGGGGAGGGTAATCCGATTAGATGGCATGTGGGGGGAGGTGCAAATCACATTTGTGAATGGTTATGGACCGGCAGTGGGTGATGGGTCAAAACAAGATTTTTCGAGGAAGTTCTCTTATATCATCATTTGCATTCCTTAGCAGAAATCCCGATAGTGGCAGGGGATTGGAATTGTGTGGTACGGATAAGGGATGTAGAACCCCAGGGAGCTGGTCATGTGTCAGGTGTTTTGAGGGGGCTGTATACGTTTGCGAGAGGGGTATATGCTGCCAGGTTAGACAGGCTGTATGTAACTAGGGCAATAGAGGTGAAGTATTTACTTCACCTAGATGCCTTTTTTACGGATCATAGAGGTGTACTTGTAGAGTTAAGCTGGGGAGGTTTGCCAAGTAGGTTCCATGGGTACTGGAAATTGAAAGTAGGATTGTTGAAGGATGAAGAGGGACAGGTGGAGTTTGCTGAATGGTGGGCAGAGGAATGGAAAACAGGGAAGATGGTAGAGGATGTAGTAGATTGGTGGGACAGGACAGCGAAACGGAGAATCAAAGACTTCTATGTTAAACGAGGGAAGTGGGAAGCACAAATGAAATATGGTCTCATCAATTATTTGGAGGGACAAATTAGGGATTGTTATGGTAGGGGGGCCCTTAAGGAAGGTGCCTGGATGACAGTGAAGAGCTCCAGATCCCTTTCCTTGGATCAAATCTGATTGCCTCCCTTTCTCCTGGCATTGTGATCCACTATGGGTTTAGTGCTACCCAGGGATGTAACTATCCGATAAAGGTATCCCCATATTCTATAACAACCCCAGTCCCCTGTACCTCCATGCACGCGACTGGATTGAAGAGTGATTTAACTTGATAATGCACTTATGTTATCGTTAAAGATTTGAACAAATGAACGAGTCTGTAATACCCCCATGGGGTGAACCGGCAAGCGGGACAGGCGAAGAATAACGTTGGAGAGGAATGTCTCTAGTCGCAGAGTGTCAGGGCTAAACCCTGCAGCTAAGCACTCGTGGGGCGGAAATGGAAAATAAAACGAGCAGACTGCTAGCAGCATCCAGATGTACATCGACCTTTAAGATTTGAAGGGAATCAGATTATTATAATCAAAACTAGGCGCTAAATCCACAAGGGTCAAAGAAGGGAATCAGAGGCATTTACAAGTCATATGGAAGTTGACTCGCGAAATCGTAATGACACGATTGCAAACAAACCATATCAACTTACTTGCCAGACCTAAAAGTGCCTAACCCGACTGAACGCCCCGGTGGCCTAGTGGTAAAGCTCTCGCTTCACGCACGGAGGGCCCGGGTTCTATTCCACGGCGAACATTTAGTGTTATTTCACACACACACACACACACACTCACACACATACATACAACAGGCCTAGTGTCAAATCGACATGTGCCTAGGACAAAATGGTAACTAACGGGCGGGGCTTGAACGCATCGGTCAAGCGAGTTTTAAGCCCCGCTCGTGGTATGTTTTTTTGTTTCATATAAAAGTTAATATCCATACATTTTTATGTTATGATTTCATGAATCTTCAACAAAAATGGCAAATTAGTGCACAAACAGCTTGAAGCCGCTCATAAGCAGCAAATTGAGACCTATACTGGCTAAAATCAATCAAAACTTTTCTGTAAGTTTGACCAGCTTTTAAGATAAATAAATACAGTAAGTAGATTTTATGCAAGTTTATTGACCCTTGTTATTGCTGTATAACCCCTGTGGTTTAGCGCTTCTATTTGATTATCATAATAATATTGACCCTTGTGGTTTAGCACTTCTTTTGTTTATAATAATAATATGCAAGTTTAGTGCGCATAATACAAATTGTTAACAACAGCCGTGAAAGTATATAGATGTTACATGCGCATAAAAGTACATTGTGGATTCAACCTAGGATAAACCTCCTTTCACAGAATTTAGTTCAGGGCGCCTGTGATTTAGTTGACAATGCACTCGGGTCATATACTGAATGTCCGTGGTTCGGTTTCCGGCATAGGAGGAAACGGGCATGTTTCCTTACATCTATTGACTCTGTTCACCTAGCAGCAAGTAGGTATCTGGGTGTTAGCCCACTGTTGTGGGTAGCATCCTGGGGGACAAGACTAAAGGACCACAAGTCACAAAAAAGACGGACAGTTCCCGATGACTCGCTGACTATTGGGTTATCCTGGGTGGCCAATCCGGGTAAAATATCTGAACAAAATATTATTTTAATTTGTTAATAAAATTGACACATTATGACTTAACCTAACATACAGCACTGTGTGACCCTTATGGGTTTAGAGCTTAGTTATGATTATATTACAACCTAACATAAGAAGACAGATTCCTTTGAGGCGAACACATCAACTCTAAAACTTGCATGATGCTTCATCGTCAGTAATATTGTTAAGCCAATCAGAAGCAATTTAGGACTTAATTAGGACTTAATTTAGGACTTAATTAGGACTTAATGTCAGCCAACAGCAGTGTGAGCCTTGTGTTCAGGAAACTACTAGTGGTTAAAATTTGAAGCAGATTATGCTGTATAACCCCTGTGGTTTAGCGCTTCTATTTGATTATAATAATAATTGAAGCAGATTAAACGAGTCATTCTCCAGGTACGGAATGGATTCCAAGTTGTTTTTACTACTATACTAAAAGAAATTTGCAAACAAAACTTAATGGGTACAAGACGCATCAGCCATTAAACATTGAAGCCATTCACAAGACGTAATCTGAAATTTATTTAATGTGATTGAGCTGGAATAAAAGTTTCACACCATTGTACTCATAAAATAGCCAAATCGGCATCCACACTCTTGAATTATTTTACTCTGCCGTCGCCGAATTAGGATGTTCATTTTCTGGAATTCCTTTAGCATTCTTCACAGCCCTTTCTGGTATCCTCTCCACCCTTGCTACCCTATGATCCAGCATCACCCCCTGCCCTGCAGCGCCGTATTACCCTAGTGGGTTTAGCGCTTTTTTATAATAGTAATTTTCTGGAATGAAGCCACGCCACTGAGTTTTGAAAGTTATCTGAGCCATTCCAGAATGCTGGAGACGGGTTTAACAACTTGTCATCTGGCACCTGCAAATGCCGATTGTTCCAAGAAACTGACTACACAAGCATTGAAAATATGAGGCATTTTCGAGTTGTGAGTGAAATAGCATCGAAAAGTTGAAGGAAAAAGAAAAAATCAGGCAACCTCTTAAAGGTCCACCTTCGGGGATGCCTTATTAGTCTCCTCAAGGAACCGGATCCTTCCTCCCCTTCCTTGGATCAAGTTTGATTGCATTACATTCCCAAGTGATAATATGACCTCTAGGCTGTATAGCCCCTATAGGTTTAGCACTTCTCCACGATGATACTACCTTACCTTTTGAGATATTAACATAAATGTAAAGGATCGGGATATATACTTTTGTTTTCAAACCAGCATAGTTGAAAGAGGTGTCTTTTTGGTCCAGTATGGGGGTATATCCCCTCAAGGGAGGTTCATTGACGCTGGTGAGGGGCTCTTGATCTAGGGAATTGGATCTGTGCACCAGTTCCCTGAATTGAACCTGAATACCTTACCCCCCACAGGCGCTGTATAATCCGACGGATTTAGCGCTCCCCCATGATTATAATAATAATAATGAGGGTATGTCTTGCAGTAAGACTGGATCCAAGGAATTGGAGCTACATTTACCTTGGACAGAACCTAATACCTCCAGTTTCCCAGGCACTATATGACCCTTAGGAGTTTAGAGCTTCCCAGTGATATTAAAAATAAGATATTAATAATTGGTGAACATTTCGTATGGTCAGTCCCCTCAAGGCAGGTGCCAAGATGCCGGTGAGGGGTTCTTCATCCAAGGAAGTTGGCCTATCCCCCTTCGACTGAACCCGATAAATAGAAAATGTGATATCCATTTACAAAGCAGGAGATAGGTCCTTAGCTACAAATTGTAGACTAATCAACTTAATCTCAAATGGGGAAAGTTGGTGGAATCATTGATTGCTTATGTAACTTGAAAGATGCAAATATTTCTTTTCTGATGTATACAGGTAATATAGTTTACATGTAATAAAATACTGTAGGCACAAAAGAAAGCCATTAGCATGTTGTGCAATACACAAATACATAACCCGCACGTAGGAGAGAGGAGCTTACCACGACGTTTCGGTCCGACTTAGACCATTCACAAAGTCACACTGACAGAAAAAGGTGATGTAGTCAGTACAGGTGACCCGTAGCTCGATCGCTAGCCCACTCAGCTCACACACTGAAGTCCGGGGATTGATCCCCAGGTACTGCTGTAAACCATTAGAACGTGTTTCTATGAACACCTGCTGTCACTGTTCACCCATCAATAAAATGGGTACCTGGGTGTTAGTCGACTGGTGTGGGTCGCATCCTGGGACAAAACTGACCTAATAATAATAATATCTATTTACTACAAGTACATGTACATGGTATACAGGCCTAGCTGACATCAATGACATGCTACTATATAGAAAGCTGCTTGTTATGCAGAGCATTTCGGGCAAATTAGGTCAGTTTACAGTATGAGAATGCTACAATTGGGTGTAAGGCAGTGTTGTTTTGGGCAGGTATTTATACTACGATATAGTATTAATTAATGTGTGAACTTTGGGCATCTAGTTTTGAAGTTTTAAGATTTAGGTAATTGGGAGATTTTTTGGTAAAGTTAAGTATTGAGTATTTAGATTAGGGTGAGTAGGTGGTTTTTGAGAAGAGTCTTAAATTGATGTTCAGACCGGGTTACTTTTAGTATTTACTGGTAATGAATTCCAAATTTTGGGGCCCTTTATGTGCATAGAGTTTTTACACAGTGTGATATGGACACGGGGTACATCAAAAAGTGATCTGTGTCTTGTGTTATGGTCGTGTGTCCTGTTAAGGTTGGTGAGGAGAAGTTTGAGTGGAGGGTTTATGTTTGAGTGTAGTGTTCTATGTATGTAGTAGGCACAAGAATGAGTATGGATGTTCTTTACGGTGAGTAGTTTTAGACTTTTGAATATTGGTGGAGTATGCTGTCTGGAATGTGAATTTGTTATCATTCTGACTGCAGCCTTTTGCTGGGTTATTAGTGGTCTTAGGTGATTGAATGTTGTTGATCCCCATGCACAAATTCCATAGGTGAAATAAGGGTAGATGAGTGAATGATACAGTGCAAGGAGAGCTGATTGTGGAACATAGTACCGTATCTTTGATAGTATGCCTACTGTCTTAGAGAGTTTCTTGGAAATTTGTTGTATATGTGTCTGGAATTTAAGTCTACTGTCAAGGTGGATTCATAAGAACTTCCCCTCTGTGAGTCTTGTGATGGGTGATCCGTTTAGCGTTATGTTAAGTGGAACATTTGTAGCTCTGTTTCTAAACTGAATGAAATAGGTTTTGTCAGTATTGAGAGTAAGCTTATTAGTCATCATCCAGGTAGATATTTTCTGCAATTCAGCATTAACAGTGTTGGCCAGTATGACTGGGTTTGGGTGAGAGAAGACGTATGTTGTGTCATCTGCAAATAATATGGGTTTGAGTAGTTGTGATGCATTCGGTAGGTCATTGATGTAAATGAGAAAGAGGAGTGGGCCAAGAACACTTCCTTGAGGGACCCCGACTGTAATTGGTTGTGTGGAGGAGTTAGCTCCATTTGTGTACACATATAGGCTTCTGTTACTAAGGTGTGATTTTAGGTAGTTGAGGGAGTGCCCTCTTATACCATAGTTTGTTAATTTGATGTGCAGGAAATCATGGTCGACTGTATTAAAAGCTTTACGTTAATCAATGAAGATTCCCAGAGGGACCTCTTTCTTCTCGAGAGCGGTGTATATTAATTCTAGCATGTGTATAATAGCATCATTTGTGCTTTTATTAGTCCTGAATCCAAACTGACAGGGGTTGAGTATGTTGTGTGAGATGAGGTAGGACTAGATCTACCGATGAATTAATTTTTCAAAGATTTTAGAGAGTAGAGGTAAATTAGATATGGGTCTTTAGTTATTCAAGTCTGTTTGATCTCCTCCTTTGTGGATCGGGGTGACCCATTTTACTGATGAGGAACATAGACAACCGGTGTAAGGAAACATGCCCAATGTTTCTACCCTGGCCGGGAATCGAACCTGGACACTCGCCGTGTGAAGCGAGAGCTTTAGCTACCAGGCCACGGTGGCTATTATTATTATTATTATAAACTTACTAAGAGAAAAGTGAGTTTGAATTTAGCGGGTGAATGGTTGTAGTTGGTATGGCGTGGTGCAGATGGCAGGGAGGTGCTGCTCACCCAGCCACCGCTACTCAACACAACAACAACAGTGTGTTTCTGCTGCTCTTACCCGGCACATTCTTGTGCTAGCTTATCTATCACTGCAGGGGGGTCGAATCTCCGCTCCTGGAGAAGCTGGCATGGTATGGAAGTGGTAGTGTTGCTTGGAGGTGTGTGAGGAGACTACCAGTGGTGGAGGGACGCTGCTCGTCCCCCCGCCAAGTCTTTTCCAGGTGTGGGACGCTGCTCTCACTACCTCCACCTTTACTCTGGAAACACTTGAGCCCCTGGATTGTGGCACAGTTTTGGCAGTGTGTCGACTAGGGAGAGAAGGAAGTGGTGTTCAAAACAGCTGAGGTTGTAGTAGCCCTCAGTACTTCATAGTGTTGTCTTGGCCTCGCTTATATATTAACATTCACCACTGGATGACACGAGGTAAGTTAATTCCCTGCCTCTATATCTCTAGCATAAGTTGCCTCTTCTGAGGTGTCTCGGTCTATATACATTGAAGGTTTATTTTGATATATTTAAGATATTAAGGACGACCTGCAGTCTTGATACTTCTGTAGATTTTAAACCCAATAAACAAGTGTTTGTGTTGGCAGTGTGTAACTGCTGGTATCAAGATGAGTTAACTTGATGGTAATGATAAATAAGATACTGGGGAATCTTTATTCTGGAAACATTTTGCCAGTCAGTGGCTTCTTCAGTACAATGCAGAGAAATGGTGGAAGATGAGTTTGAGGTAATCAGTCCCCTCAGCCTGGAGTCGATGTGTTCAGTTCTTCACTCTTGATAAAAGTACAGCATATTCAAGGAGATGGAGCTTATATACTGCTGACAGAGGAGGTGGAGCAATGGTAGGCAGTGTCACCACTGGGAAAACCCCACTAGTGGAAGTAGGTCAAATCTGTAGGTTAGGCAAGCTTTGAGGAATTCCCTGCATCAAGATCCCTTTAGACTAACTTGATGGTATCTGACGAAGTTAGCAGAGGTATTAAATACGGATGCCGGGGAAGGTTTGGTGGCTTGTTAATGTGTAACCTAAAGTTATCCGGCTACACAGTATTTTCTTAACAGAATAGTAAAGCAATGTAATGAATTACTAAAGGATGTAAAAAATGTTGCAACCAATGAAAATTTTAAAACATTATATGAACAAATTATTGAAAACGAGACACCAAGAGCGTAGCTTTCTTCCATAGCTACAAAATAGGTAATAACGAAGGGCTTTCTGTATAGTACTTCATTGACATCAGCTAGGTCTGTATATGTTGCACATGTACTTGTAGAAATAAAGATAGACAGATAAAGTTGGTCTGTGTTAGGATAGTGCTTGCTGATAATTTAAATTTATGTATGGGAGAACCCTAGGCCAGTAGGAATGAGACTTCTTCTTAGTCATTAGTGATTATTTGGGAATGTTGATGAGATCACTGGCATTTAGATCACATAGGCATGCACTTTTGCAAAGTGTCCCGTGGCCTGGTAGTCAACACACTGTCCTCACACACTGAGTGTCTTGTGGTTTGATTCTGGGCAAGGGTGGAAACATTGGGCTTGTTTCCTTACACCTGCTGTCCCTGTTTACCTAGCAAGTAAGTAGGTACAGTGGACCCCCGAGTAACGAACAAAATTCATTCCAGAAGCCTGCTCAAGTGCCTTTACCGAACGAATTTACTCCCTTAAGAAATAATGTCAAGTAGGTTAGTCCATTTCAGACCCCCAAAAATACACTTACAAAAGCACTTACAATATTATACTTACATAATTGTACGATTTCCGGGGTGTTCGTAACTCGGGGGTCCACTGTACCTGGGTGTTAGTCGACTGGTGCGGGTTGCATTCTGGGAGACAAAATTTAAGGACCCCAATGCAAATAAGACAGAGTCCTTGATGACTCACTGACTTATGTTATCTTGGGTGGCTAACCCTCCGGGGTTAAAAATCTGAACATAAATCTTATCTTAACCTTAGATTATTTGAGAATGAAGTTAGAGAGTACCTTGCAGTTGTAGTATGGAAGTAGTGACTTTGTATTAATATTATGATGTTTCTCCATGACTAGGCACTATAATGTGTATTACTGTTACAGTGTTGTACCATGAGTAGATACTGTTTAATGGTGAACTTGTTTATCATAAAATTTGATTCACTGTGCTTTTATCAGCATGCTTGTGATCTTAAAGACAATGTGCCTCATAGCTCAATGGTAGCACATTTGGCTCATAATTGAAAATACCTAAAGATGAACCCTGATCTAAGTGGGACATAAGAGTGATATAAGAATAGAGGAGATAAGATTTTGTTTGGATTTTTAACCCTGAAGGGTTAACCATCCAGGATAACCCAAGAAAGTCAGTGCATCATTGAGGGACTATCTGTTTAATTTCCATTGGGGTCCTCAATCTTGTCCCTCAAGATGTGACCCACACCAGTCTACTAACACCCAGGTACCTAATTGCTTGCTAGGTGAACAGGGACAGTATGTGTAAGGACACATGTCCAATGTTTCCACCCTTGCTGGGGATCGAACCACGGACACTCGGTGTGTGAGGCAAGAGCATTGCCTACCAGGCCATAGGAGCACAGTGGTAGTTCTGCTGATGCTTACTAGACAGGTCCTTCTCACATCCAGTAACCTGTTTGTGTATCTATCCTACCTGTGTTTCAAGTTACCTAAATTATTCGAACTTCAGTGATGCTACATAGTGGTTTGTTCCATTCATCAACAACTCTCTTGCTAATCCAGTGCTTTTTCTATATCCCTTTTAAATCTAAATTTATCCAAGTTTATTCCATTGCTGCAAGTCCTGTCTTTGTTAGATATTTTCAGTACTAATTGAAGCCTTGCCAGTGATATATGAAGTTGAAGTATAACCTTTGCAATTTTACTGCTTATACTCATTATTATGAAGCATAATTTTTTATTAGCTGTATTACAAACATATGGGATCTTTTATGGCTTTAGGTATACTAACCAAAACTTTTAAGCCTTTTTATTAATTTGATATGAAAAAATTCATTTAAGGTGCTAAATCCACATGAGTCATTCAGCGCAAGACATAATAGAGGCTTGATCCTCCATCTGCTGAGTGTGAGATAGATACACTTCATATTTGTACATTTTTTAGTATTATACACGGTGCTTGTTCTTGGCCAATATTGACAAAATTCCTGGGACAGAACCCTGTCCGCATTACACACTTGCCACAGTATATCTACAGGTATATCCATTACATAGGAAACACTCGTCTGCTGTGGAAATTATTTATTATTATAATTTAATAATGATGTACTGAACAGCGACTCAGTGGTAGTGGGTGTCTAGGTCACTAGTTGCAACCGCACCACCAACACTGACCCATGTACACCTAGACCAAACTAACCTAACATAACCTAACCTAATGAAGAATAATTAATGACAGAGTACATGATGAAAAATAGTGGGATCTGGGTGCATATGTGTCAGTGTTGGTGGTGAGGGTATGACCAGCCCCCCAGCCACCCACTGCCGCCAAGTCACTGTTCAATGTATCCACCGCTGTCGCTGCCATCATCATCATTTTTTAATGGTATCACTGTAGGCCTAAAATTTAGTACGTATTGGTATAACCAAGTATTAACTGATATTTGTGGCATTGTTTTCAGTGTGTATTGGCTAATTTTGATGGTATCGGCACCTTTACCTTTGATATACCTTTGAAAGATTTCAAGAGCTTGTTTTGGCAGTGTTTCTGATATCTTGTATAGTATTACACAGTCTGGGCTCATTTGTTAATATATTGTTTGTTATTGTGCCCATGGTGCCCCTTTTTCAACTGAGTTTATTTTACACATCAGTATGTTTTGGTAGTGTGCAGATTTGGGACCAAGCCTTAAACACCTTCCATGTATGTATTATCATACATCTCTCCACCCCAGCGGAGAGGAGAGACGTTCCCAGTAATTTAAGTGCTTTATTAGCTTCTTGCAAGCCATAAATGATCTCTGTATCTGTTCCAGCTCTGTTATCTCTTCTGCCCTGAATGGAGCCATCAACACAGAGCAATAAGCAAGAGAGAACGAGTGATTTGAAAAGTATCACCATTAATACTATGTATTTCCCTTATTTTGAAAGTTCTTGTTATCCACCTCATTATTTTCCTGACTTTCGTGATATTTGCCTTTTTGTGTTCTTTGAAAGATAGGTCAGCTGATATTATTACACCTAGATCTTTCACATGTTCCTTTTGTTCTGTTTGGTAATCCTTTTGTGTTTTGTAATTATCTTTCTTGAGTTCCTCATTCTTTCCATACCTGGACAGTTGAAACTTGTCACAATTGATCATTCTATTCTTCACAGTCCACTGAAGGGCTTTGTTTATATCTTGCTGTAATTTTTTTAGTGTTTTGTGTTAAGGTGATTTTCTATTTTTATGCTTATTTTTATATCTTCTGCAAATGATATGCCACTGTGACAAGTGATTTTATTTATGTCTGCTATGTAGAATAACAGACAGTAAAGGCACCTTGGGGTACTGAGATTTTACCTTGCTAATTCTGGATTTTCCCAAAAAATTGACTAAAATATTATTTTATAAGAAAGGAAAAACATTGATGTTTCATAATAGTTTCACGTTTTTGAATAATTTTCTAGCATTTTTGTAATATTTCCTATATACCACTAAAATTTAAATATTTGGAGTAAAAATCCATTATTTTAGAGTAAAAGTGCCTAAATTCATTTGCCTACTTTGTGCGTTACACCTAATGTCCTTTATGTTTGATCACTCCAAGATAACATTTGTCAAATCTGTGTTTTGGTTTTCTTCCATTGCATCTGTAATTCTGTTATGATTTAGTAGCTGTGACAAGCATTGATCTTTTCTCTAAATCCATGCTGGTTTGTGTAGGCTATGCTGTTCCAAAAAAAACTGTAATTTAATGTCTTTACACCCTTTCAAACACTATGATGTTGGATGTTAGGGCTTCTAGTGTGTAAGTTTTCGTTAGGGCTCTACTGCCTCCTTTATGCAATGGAGCTATGTCTTCACTCTGTATCTAAACTCTTCTTCCAAAGAATACCGAGCACTCATTCTAGTGGTATTTTGCACTTCTTTATAGACAAGGAATTCTGTGAATCCACTCCAGGTAGTGCACGAGTTGGCATATTTTCTGTTTCATTTTCAAATCTCTTGGGATTTGTACTTATGTCAGTTATGTGATCTGTGGTGCCTTCAGATGCAACAAAAATTTTTTCTGCATTCTCCACCTTGCTTTCGTTTAATGAACTGGTGAACATTGATTCATTTTGGCCCTTTAGAATTTTGCTCATTGGCCTAAAATTGGGAACAGGTGTTAGTATCGACAAAAAATATAGTATTGTCCCGTAACTAATTTTGCTTTTACATGTTGATAAATAACTTCCACAACAGATGGCTAAGTGTTTTTCTGTGTTATGGACATGGATTTCTTGTGGTAAGTGTGTAATGTTGATGGGGTTCTGTCCTGGGAATTTTTTTATTATTTATTAACACATCGGCCGTTTCCCACCAAGGTAGGGTGGTGCAAAAAAGAAAAATTTTCATCATCATTCACTCCACTGTCTTTCCAGAGGCATGCTTACACTACAATTATAAAACTGCAACACCAACACTCCTCCTCCAGAGTGTAGGCACTGTACTTTCCATCTCCAGGACTCAAGTCTGGCCTGCCGGTTTCCCTGAATCCCTTCATAAATGTTACCTTGCTCACACTCCAACAGCATGTCAAGTCCTAAAAGCCATTTGTCTCCATTCGCTCCTATCTAACACACTCACGCATGCTTGCTGGAAGTCCAAGCCCCTCACACACAAAACCTCCCTTACACCCTCTCTCTAACCTTTCCTAGGCCAACCCCTACCCCACCTTCCCTCTACTACAGATTTATACACTCAAAGTCATTCTATTTTGTTCCAACCTCTCTACATGTCCGAACCATCTCAACAACCCCTTCTCAGCCCTCTGGATAATAGTTTTGGTAATCCCGCACTTCCTCCTAATTTCCAAACAACGAATTCTCTGCATTATATTCACACCACACATTGCCCTCATACACGACATCTCCTCTGCCTCCAGCCTTTTCCTTGTTGCAACATTCACCACCCATGCTTCACACCCATATAAGAGCGTTGGTATAACTATACGTACTCTCATACATTCTCCTCTTTGCTTCCATGGACAAAGTTCTTTGTCTCCACAGACTCCTCACTGCACCACTCGCATTTTTCCCCTCATCAATTCTATGATTCACCTACCCATCTACTGACATGTCCACTCCTAAATATCTGAATACATTCACCTCCATACTCTCTCCCTCCAATCTGATATCCAGTCTTTCGTTACCTAATTTTTTTTGTTATCCTCATCACCTTATTCTTTCCTATATTCACTTTTAATTTTCTTCTTTTACATACCCTACCAAACTCATCCACCAACCTCTGCAACTTCTCTTCAGAATCTCCCAGAAGCACAGTGTCATCAGCAAAGAGCAACTTGACAACTCCCACTTTGTGTTAGATTCTTTATCTTTTAACCCTACACCTCTTGCCAACACATGAGCATTCACTTCTCTTACAACTCCATCTATAAATATATTGAACAACCATGGTGACATCACACATCCTTGTCTAAGGCCTACTCTTACTGGGAAATAATCTCCCTCTCTCCTACATACTCTAACCTGAGCCTCACTATCTTCGTAAAAACTCTTCACTGCTTTCAATAACCTACCTCCTATTCCATACATTTGCAATATCTGCCACATTGCCTCTCTATCCACCCTGTCATAGGCCTTTTCCAAATCCATAAATGCCACAAAAACCTTTTTACCTTTATCTAAATACTGTTCACCTATATGTTTCACTGTAAACACTTTGTCTACCTACCCCCTACCCTTCCTAAAGCCTTTTGGTTCATCTGCTATCCTACTCTCCATCTTATTCTTAATTCCTTCAATAATAACTACCTTACACTTTACCAGGTATACTCAACAGACTTATTCCCCTATAATTTTTGTACTTTTTTGTCCCCTTTGCCTTTATTCAAAGGAACTATGCATGCTGTCTGCCAATCCCTAGGTATCTTACCCTCTTCCATACATTTATTAAATAAAAGCACCAACCACTCCAAAACTATATCCCCACCTGCTTTTAACATTTCTATCTTACCCCATCAATGCCAGCTGCCTTACCCCCCCCTCATTCTACCCACTGCCTCACGAACTTCCCTTACACTCACATCTGGCTCTTTCTTACTCCTACATGTTTTTCCTCCTTGCCCTATACACAAAATCACAGCTTCCCTATCTTCAACATTTAACAATTCCTCAAAATATACCCTCCATCTTCCCCATACCTCTAACTCTCCATTTAATAACTCTCCTCTCCTATTTTTAACTATCAAATCCATTCGTTTCCTAGGCTTCGTTAACTTATTAATCTTGCTTAAAAACATTCTTATTTTCAACAAAATTTGTTGATAACATCTCACCCACTTTGTCATTTGCTCTCTTTTTACATTGCTTCACAACTCTTTTTCTCTCCATATACTCCTCCCTCCTTGCATCACTTCTACTTTGTAAAAACCTCTCGTATGCAAACGTTTTCTTTCTTACTACTCTCTTTACCTTATCATTCCATCATTGCTCTTCTTCCCTCCCGCATCAACTTTCTGTAACCACAACCTTCTGCTGAACACACTAACACTACATTCTTAAACCTACCCCATACATCTTCAACCCCATTGCCTCTACTCTCATTATCCCATCTATCCTCCAATAGTTGTTTATATCTTACTCTAACTGCCTCCTCCTGTAACTTATAAACCTTCACCTCTCTCCTACTTCCTGCTTCCATTTTCCGTGTAACCCATCTACCTTTTACTCTCACTGTAGCTACAACTAAAAAGTGATCTGATATATCTGTGGCCCCTCTATAAACATGTACATCTTGAAGTCTACCCAACAGACTTTTATCTACCAATATGTAATCCAACAAACTACTGTCATTATGCCCTACATCATATCTTGTATACTTATTTATCCTCTTTTTCTTAAAATATGTATTACCTATAACCAAACCCTTTGGAATATTGTCCATATTGACAATATGACCAATATTTTCTTTTCCCAGAAGTACAATGTTACATGTCCATATTAAACTGCATTTACTACTACTGTGACCACAGCATCAACCTATTGAAATCATCTTGTAGATCTCCAGCATCCTCAGATATTTTTGTATCATTGGCAAACTTATGTCACTGTTCTCTCATCTTTGTCATTCATGTAGCCCAATACTGACCTCTGTGAAACACCACTTGCAAGGGTCCCCACTGTGAAAAGTCTCCCAACATCTGTAGTCCACTACCTAGCAGTAGATACCTAAGCATTAATACTACTGTGGGTTGTATCCTGGGGAAGGATGCAAGAGAGAATGATGTAAATGAGCCACACTGCTTGTCTTTCTTGGGTTATCTTGGAATTTTAACCCTCTGGGGTTAATCCTGTGAAGAAAATCTCCTTCGTAACCTTTAAAACTTCTAATGCAGGATGAGCTTGTTCAACAAAACTTGGTTCATGAGTTTAATTAAATGAATTACAGTATTAAACAGTAATTTATAATACAGTATATCAATTTTTTGTATCTAGGATTTTTATTGTGGTAGCCTACATTTTTTTACCAAATTGTTTTTTGCGAGACAATGTACACCTAAGGGTACAAGACAGAAAACTGAGCACGCATGCTTTGGCCTTGTATTACCTATAGAATTACTAGCACAGGGGATTATAAATTTGATAACACATGTAGGTGGATGGATATCAGTCATGTGTTATAAAGAACATTTGAATATTGTATAGTATTTGAAGTAGAGTAAGCATGGTATACGTATCTGTTAACGGTTTTGAGGATCACCAGTCTTGCATCCTCGTGTCAGACCTGGTTTTCTAAATTGGAAGGGTAATACAGTACTGTATTACAGAAATAATAATAAATACTGTACATAGTAAATATTAGTGAATGTAAGTTATGGTTTGCAAGTTTGATCTGCTGTCCTGCATGTTCATGAAACGAAGCAATGACCAGCAATACTGCTGGAGTACACAAAGTTGAGCAGCTTTAGTTTCACACTTCACTCGTATAATAGTTTGGGATTATCGGCTGTACCTGGATGGTAGCATGATGGAATTCACTCATATAATAGTTTGGGATTATTGGCTGTACCTGGGTGGTAGCATGATGGAATTTTACCATTGTCCTTTTCTTTACAAATTAAGATCTCTTCAATTAATTTAATATTAAATAAAGATATGAATAAAAATACTTAAGGAATTAATGTTAATAATATGGCAATCTGTCAACACCTGATTTGAAATTGTAAATGGGCCAGACACAGGAGACATCTATAAATATGAAAACAATAATCAAACAAATATAGAAAAGATAAAATGTGTTACAGATAAGGAAGAAAAGGTTGGGTACTTAGGTTAGGTAGGTTTGTTGGGAAACAGGGTAAGTGTTTCCTGACGCAGGTCTTAGTCATATGATGACCTGCAGCTGGAGCTTTTAATTGTCTGACCGAGACCTTCCGCTCGCTTACCGGTCCACCCTTTTAAAAATTATGGTTATACACCTTAATCTTCGATATTTAGGGTAGTAGTGGACTATCTACAAGCAGCAGGCCACATGTCTAGTTTTTTCTCTTCTATAATACACATTCCTGATAGAAAAGTATGCCTAGGAAAGGTTAGACACTATAAAAGCCTTCCCCCCCTTAAAAAAAGCACCAGCAGCTAGAAAACATTGACAAATTGAGAGTGATGGAACATGTGCTCCTGTCAGAAATGTCAGTTGAGAAGTAACATTACCTGAAGCATCTCTCCTTTTTTTTCTCAGACCCTCCTGGCTTTGCATGATTTCCTGCACGACAAAATAAATTAATGATCCCTGTAAGATTCCCAACCGTATCCTGCAAATTTTACATCAATAAATATGCACCTGACAGTAGTTTGTTATGGTGTGAATCAGCAGATTTCTCATTGTTGTGACCCCTGAAATAATAATTTTATCTTCAGAAATGGTAGAGAACTTTATCTGAAGGTAATGACCTCAAAAATACCAAACTTGATGGAAAGCTTATGGAATTAAGGAGGCTCAAAGTTGGCAGTCTTGGTGCAATTTATATATTGGCAATTTTGCCCACTTTGAGGCTTATTTTAGGCTAATTCCTTGCTTTTTTGCTAGGATGCCTTCCATTCTATTGACTGAGTTCAAAAAACTGCTTTCCCAATAATTGAAGCAGACCTAGTTAAAAAATGAGGGGGTCCCCTACCCTTTCTCAGGAGAATTGCCAAATGTCAAATTTTCCCACAACTTCGATGTCTGTTTCAAGACTTCTTGTCTGAAACTGACCAAAATCATCTCCATTTTGCTAGTATGTCCTACATTCTATCAAGAAGCAGTCAATAAAACCATGAAAACCACCTTAGAATATGCCTCAGTTGCTATTTAAAATCAAACACAAAGTCAGAGATTAGCTGTTCCCATCATATACTGCATAGGGCAGAAGTTTTATTTTATACTGTGCACACACACCATACACACATTTTCTCACGTCAATGTCAAAATTTATCGATCACAGTATATTTGAGGGCGTTGTGATTAAGACTTAAATCTGTGTAAGTGACACTAGCCTCAGTAGTGTAGATCTGTGAGAGAAATGGTAAAAGTGTTAAGCCACAGTTGTCCTGCAACAAATTCTATGATTCTGGGTCGACTTTACTGCTAACAATTATAGCACTCCTGGCATAACTGATTAGACATATTTTTAACAAAACTACACATGTATCACAAATTTTACTCATTCTCTAAACCATTGCATAGGTTCTTTACACTTGAACTTTGATCATGGCAAATGTAAGGTAAATGAACTGATGCAGACAACCTCATAGGTAGGGAGAAATAATGTAGGTCAGCCATGAAACTTTTGACAGACATTTATCATGCCTCATGCCATGTACAGTTAAGAAAAGAAGGTAGGCTAGATAATTTACTGCGTTACAGTGGTTGTCTATCAACTTGATGCCTGGTACACAACTTAGAGGCCCAGATGGGAATAATCCCTACAAACTTCCTTATGAGAATTTGAAGGGACAACCTAGGTTAAGCCTTCAGCAAAGCCATATATTGCACAGTGGCTGTCGTAGGACTTATTTTCATTTGGATCCTTAGGCATATAGTACATTAAATATGAAAGCCTCTCTGTGTTGGCAAATAATGATAGTGTACAGTTCTATAGTACTGTATATGCATTACAAGTGCAAAAATAACAAATTACAAGACAACGACGGTAAGCATACCTGGAAGTATACCTGAAGGGTGTTTTGGGGGTCATTGCCCCTGCAGCCCTGTCCATGACCAGGCCTCAGTCAATTTTTTTTTTTTTTATAAATCAAATATGACCAGAAAAACTGATCATTGCATTAGTCCTTCTAGCCTGTATTAGGCATGTTTTACTAATGCCCACTCATTCCACTTGTGTATTTGTCCAACCTGTATTTTAAAGCTACCCAGGTATTTTGCTTCAATGTCACTACATGGTAGTTTGTTTAGCTTATCCACAAGTCAATCAAATACTTTCCTATACTGTACAGTATTACTAAATGCTCTCTGCTAACCTAACAGCCTAACCTAAACCTAACAATAAATGGATTTCATTCAGTGAAATTATATACTATGTCCTGGTGGTGCCTATATCTCTTATGCCTGATACTACTGTAATTTATTTTGCCAGCTGAAGCCTCACAAAGTTTTTTACTTTTTTTTTTTTGGGTAGTGAGTGAAACACACCTGTTTTAAAAATTAGATGAGTTTTTTTGTTCTGAATGAAACCTGATATTATGATGGCAGGTTATCAGAACTATTACATTTATCTAGTATAATAAGAATTAGGACAATTCAGGTTAATTATTTGTAGAATTTTCCTGAAGTTTATCAAAAAATAAGAGATTATCAATGATAATATAGTTATTGTGATCTCCATAGTGTGGTTATTCTTGTGTATTGTTCCTTTTGTTCACTGGCCAGTGTTTAATGCTTCACTATTTTGTCAATGTTTTAAACCTACTGTATGCATTATAAATATCTTAAGTTAGTTCATAATGCTATTTTTATTTTTGTATGTTGATTTGCCTTTGTGTTTTTTGCTTTTTACAAATGCTAAACAAAAACTTATGAATTGGTCTAATTTGTTAAACCGCATTAACAAGATTTGGTATAAGCTTTATAGGTTTTTCTTGTCAAATCAAGGAAACAGTAAACTTTGTAAATCCTACATGATTAGGACCAAGGCCATGCTGGATTTTGAAGAACTGGTAAATGTATTTTTGTAGTGAACATGGCACCAATAAAAGGGGGAAAGATATGCCAAATAAAATTGCTTTGTGTATCAGTTTCTGTAAAAAATAATCTTTGAGGAGATGTGTTAGTAACCTTCTTACATATTGGTAGATTCTTAACGTGTAGACTATTACATAACTCTCCAATCCCCATGTGACATACGTACTATCCCCACCTAACCAATGAGAGAAAAAGGAAATATCCTTGTGATGTTGGGTTGAACTTGACTATGGTTTCCAGGAAATTGTAAAAAATGCATTTTTTTTATTGAGATATGCTTTCAGGAATAAGCTTTTTTACTAAAAAACTAACAAAACTGCTGCTTCTCCTGTCTGTGCATGAGAAATTATAGGTGAAGTCTGTCCTTATTTTCTGGCATTTTATTTGCCCATTTTTGTCAATTATTTTCTGTATACATTATAATATTTAAATTGTGAATATTAACAATACAGTTACATTGTACTTTGTTGCATAATATAGGACAACAATGTATCTGCAGTAAAAGTGCATGATATCCTGCCTGAGACTAGGCAGAAGGGGCATTGATCTCTAGAATCATTAACAGATATACAATATAAAACCTTTTGTTCATGTTACTTGAGCACAATGTTTTTGTTTCCATTTTTCTGATCATACTTAAGGGGCTCATTTAATGAAGCTACATAGTTTAGACCTGTTTGAAGTTTGAGTTTAAGACTTAGATTATTGCAAAGATGCCTTTACACTTGAATTTTACTAAAGGGTAATGTTGATCCAGTCTGTGGTTTGAATGCAGTTTGAGTTTTTTGTCTTTAAAGATGTTCCATTTTTGTTAGGTAAAAGGACACAGGTGCAACTAATGCGACATTTTGTTGTGGCAATGTTTCGCTCTCCAGGAGCTTTGTCAAGCCATAACAGCTTTACAAAGCTCCTGGAGAGTGAAACGTCACAGTATAATGCCACATTAGTTACACTTGTGTCCTTTTACCTAACATATTGTCGGTAATTCTACCAACATTATTTCATTTTTGTGTTTAATCTTGTTTTTTTTCTCATCTTTAAAAAAAAATTGTTGAATAGATACTTTAGACAAAATGCAGGATTTTCCTGGTAGCAAGATTTTTATCTCTGAATTGGTCAGACCTTATTACCTTCCATTCCTCAGCTACTGTATGACCCCTATGGGTTATAAAAGAATGCATTTATGACTTAAGTACATTATTATCATTATTACTAGACCTAACTGGTTAGCAGATGTGAAAGTAATTTATTACAAGACCTAACTGGTTAACAGATGTGAAAGTAATTTATTACTAGACCTAACTGGTTAACAGATGTAAAAGTAATTTATTACTAGACCTAACTGGTTAGCAGATGTAAAAGTAATTTATTACTAGACCTAACTGGTTAACAGATGTAAAAGTAATTTATTACTAGACCTAACTGGTTAGCAGATGTAAAAGTAATTTATTACTAGACCTAACTGGTTAGCAGATGTAAAAGTAATTTATTACTAGACCTAACTGGTTAACAGACATGAAAGTAATTTATTACTAGATGTAACTGGTTAACAGATGTGAAAGTAATTTATTACTAGACCTAACTGGTTAGCTGATGTAAAGTAATTTATTACTAGACCTAATGGGTTTGCTAATGAAAAGTAATATATCATGAATAAACCTGTAAACTAACCTACCCAATTTGAATTATGGAATAAACAACAAGTCCTTGTGCTCATAGGTAAGGTTGTTACATAATGTTCAGCATTAAATATATACAACAGTCTCTTAGTAATATCCTTATATTTTCAATGAATTTCATAAATGTACCTAAAAGTAATATTTTTTGATATTTAGATTAGCTTAGATTTGGTAGGTCATGTGCGTGCATTAACCTAACTTAAACTAGCTTAAACTTTTTGAGTTAAAGTTTTGTACTGGTATATAAAATTCATCTGATATGTGAGGATATTACTTATGGTCTCTCATAACTGTAATATGCTACTTTGCCTTTTGGACATTGCCAATATAACTTAAAAGGCCAAGGTTAGGCTAAGTTTATAGTGAAGATGCTTTTCATTTTCAGGTAAATTAGGTTATATAGGGTTAGTTTAATCATCAGAAACCTATTCTCTTTTCATTCTTATTTGTTTTCTTTCCATCTGAACATGCATGAAGCAAGTGGCAAAAATTGAGCCAAGTGAGTATGCTATGCAAGTGGTGCCAAATTAGCCACACCCTCTGTATAATGTGAATGTTTAATGAAATAAAGGTGTTTAATATTTTATAGTCTTTATCTGAGAAGTACAGTATAGTGAGCATTATTGTTTGTTTTTTATTCATTCTTATATTATAATTTTTCCCATTTGTACTTATTCATTATTAAAGGCAATAGTTATGTATTTTGTAATTTTTTTATATCCATTCATTCTTGAACACTAAAAAATTTCAGCATTTATTTGTTTACTAACTTCAATATTTAAAGTAAAATTCCTGCAGGTCATTTAATATCTTGTATTTTTCCAGAAAGTTACTGAAATGGATGAAGGTAATGGTGGTCCAACACCCAAGTTTGGCAGCTCTGGGACAAATATAACAGGCTCATTACAACCAAAATCACTTACTGGAAAGGAAGCTGATAGGTCTTCACAGAGCCAAAATGCTCCACCAGGCCCTTCCAGGCATCCAGGGGAGTATGTAGCACATACATCATCCTTCAAGGAGGATCAGTTATCTGATAAAGGTATCGGTCCATCTGGTACTGGTCACCATGGTAACACATCACAAGGTCTTGTACCACCTAAGCATACCAGTGGAGATAAAAGAATTGTCATTGAAAATGTTGCAGATATACCTCTGCCATCTCAGGCACCACCTCCAACTATGCGGCCAAGGCTTACTTTAGCTTCTGCCTCTGTGCCTGCTTCCCCTCCTTTGCCATCAGCTCGACAACCGTCTACTCCAGTAAAGCCTCCAATTTCTTTTAAGATAGAACAAAGAGGCTTGCGTGACAAGTCTGAAGGAAATAGATCTGCCACTAGTGCCATCTCAAGTACTAATATCAAGACATCTGCCATTACACTCAAACCTCAATCCAGCATGCCAAAAGTGAATACTCCATGTACTCTTAATCAACCTCAGAGATCAAGTATTATTATTGGACCTAGTAGCATGAAAGGGTCATCTCGAAAGTTTTTACCCACTCAAGTGCCATCTTCCAAAGATACAACATTAAATAAGAAGCCAGTTTTGTCTGAATCAGATGTTACAAGCAAGCTTGCCAGTGCTGATCTAACCACAACTAATACACCAACACACACTAGATCGGAGGGTCTTTCTTCCCTGGTGTCTTATTCATCCTCATCATCAGAAGGTTCACCCTCTGAATGCAATCCCCATGATGATCAAGATGAAAGTAGTTTGTCATCTATTTTGGACGAGTCAGTGGACACTAGTAGCAACAATAGCCAATATACAGGTGCTGTTACCAAGTTGATGGCAGTTAAATCTTCCATGACTCAGGAATGCATGGAGAAGGAAATATCTGAAAAACTTGAGGCAGTAGATACTAGCACAGCTGAGAAACATGCTGATGCAAGTGACATTAAGTTCCCTGATGCAGGGAAACAACACAGCACATGCTCCACTCCAAGCAAGGCTGGCAGTAGGGATATTAATGTAAAAGAGAAACAAGTTTTTTTGAAAGATGATCAACCCTCTGTAAGTAAGGATACTAGTATTATAAAAGAAAAAAAAGAAATTCTTTCAAAAATTGACCACTCCACTGTAAGTAAGGATATTAATGTTGTAAAAGAGAAAAAAGAAGTTTGTTTGAAAACTGATCATCCCACTTTAAATAAGGATAATGTTGTAAAAGAAAATAAAGACGTTCATTCAAAAAATAACCATCCCACTGGAAATAAGGATACTAATATTGTAAAAGAGAAAGAAGACATTCATTCAAAAACTGACCATCCCACTGTAAATAAGGATAATATTGTAAAAGAGAAAAAAGATATTCATTCAAAAACTGACCATCCCACTGTAAATAAGGATATTAATATTGTAAAAGAGAAAAAAGACATTCATTCAAAAACTGACCACACCACTGCAGGTGAAGATATTAATATTGTAAAAGAGAAAAAGGATAGTTATTCAAAAACTGACCAACCCATTTCTGACAAGGGTGTCAATGACATAAAAGAGAAAAAGAAGTTCCCTCAAAAAGTGATCAAAGTGTAGATAAAAAAGATGATACAAGCACAAAATGTGATAAAGATGCAAATTTGACAACAGGGGCAGATAAGAAAGATAACCCTGAAGCATCAGATATATCTGCTTGTACTGTTAAGGAAATCTTAGAAAAGTGCCCACCAAAGGCTCCTCTTCAGCAGACAGCTGTTGGTGCGTCAGATGGTGTGCAACCAGAGATGGGTAAGTTTTGTGCAACTACTTTTAGTGCACCCTTCAAGGAGGGTGCCATCATTCTGGTGAAGGGCTCTTGATCCAAGGAATTTTAACTACCCCCCTCCCCTTCATTTGATTAACCCGATTACCTTCAATTCCCCAGGGACTGTGTGGACCCTACGGGTTTAATGCTTAAATCCTTTATCAGAAAGGATTATCTTCAAGGTTACCAATAGTTTACAAAAGGAAATTGAAATTATATATAGATAATTTAAAACTGCAGACAGGCTTTTAAGTACAGTTTAGAACTATAAAAGTTCTCAAAGTTACAGATGACTTGCAGTCCTCTTGTTTCTACCTACAAATGAACTGCTTGTATAGAAAATAATAGTACAAAGGCTGGTTTTACATGTTTGTGCTGCAGGTTGGCTGTTGTAAAAATGTAATAGATTCCCAAACATCCATTCTTAAGTGCAGATTTATGTAGCCGTTTCCCACCGAGGCAGGGTGACCCAAAAAGAAAGAAAAATACTTTCATCATCATTCAACACTTTCACCATTACTCATACATAATCACTGTCTTTGCAGAGGCGCCCAGATACGACAGTTCAGATGTCCCTCCAACCTGTCAATATCCCAAACCCCTCCTTTAACCCTTTCGGGGTTTTGATCGTACTAGTACGTTTTACGCCCTGGGGTTATTGACGTACTAGTACGCCTAAATTCTAGCGCCCTCAAATCAAGCAGAAACAGGCTGTTAGGCCTAGATGTGAGGCGCCCAGATACGACAGTTCAGATGTCCCTCCAACCTGTCAATATCCCAAACCCCTCCTTTAACCCTTTCGGGGTTTTGATCGTACTAGTACGTTTTACACCCTGGGGTTATTGACGTACTAGTACGCCTAAATTCTAGCGCCCTCAAATCAAGCAGAAACAGGCTGTTAGGCCTAGATGTGATAGAATGGGTCTGTGCGGTCAGTGTGCGCAGTATAAAAAAATTCCTGCACCACACAGTGCATAATGAGAAAAAAAACCCACCGTGTTTTTGGTTTAAAACAGCGACTTTGCAGTCTATTTTCATATGGTATTTACGTATGCTTGTATTCTCATTTTCTTAGTCTCATTTTATAGAATAGATGATATATTACAGAAATAGAGATAATTTTGACTGGTTTCATGATGACAAGTACCTTGAAACTGAGCGCAAAGTAGCGAAAATGTTCGATTTTGGCCGATGTTCAAGAGTAAACAAATCACACCATGCGTCCAATACACATCAACTGGAGAGTCTAATATTCTTGCACAAGTGCGCTGATATTATTTATACGATTTTTACAATGATGCAGTTGTATACATAACAGTAAATCTTCTATTTTTTGTGAGAATAAAAATTTAAAATGGAAAGCAAAAGTAATGTAAGAGTGGCCTGGAGACGTGACTAATGAACAGAGAAGATGTTATTTTAGTGCCAGGAATGTCTGCCTTGTTTATTATGGACCCTATTTTGAAATTGGCATCGTTTGAAATTTGTGTGAAATTGGCCAAATTGCCATTTTCTGACCACTATTTTGGGTAGTTGAAATTGGTAAATAGGCGGTTTCTTGTACTCAATCGATAGAAGAAATGGAGTTCTAGCGAAATAGCTATAATTTTAGTAGACTGAAACATTGGAATTTGCCGAAAATAGGGCTCAAAGTGGGCGAAATCGCCGATGCGTAAATGTAATGGATACCGCTAACTTCGCGAAAGCATAATTCCATTAGTTTTCGATCAAATTTCATAATTTTTGTGGCGTTATGATTGGAAAAAGAGTCTGTATCATTTCATAAGAAATATATTTTGTTTTTTTTTTGTTTTTTTTTTTGTTTGAAATTCATGGACCCTGAGAACGAGTTCCTCTTTAAGGGGGGCTCCTTGTCGTGGTAAAGAGGCTATCGGTCTGAGGAATTGGACCTCTTGGTCTTCTTCCTCAGACCGAACCTAATTACCCCCAATCCCCTCCCTTTTCCCATCTTCCCCATCCTCCCTTTCCCTT
>WNWK01021823.1:0-33541 GCA_009830355.1 Cherax destructor | reverse complement strand
CCCTTTTTTACCTTCCCTCCTCCCTGCCTTTTCCCCCTTAAACCCTTCCCCCTCCTCCTGTGTCCCCCCCTTATTTCCCCTCCCCCCTGCCTGTTCCCCCCTTTCCCCCCCTGCCTGTGTCCCCCTTACCTTCCCTCCCCCCTGCCTGTGTCCCCCCTTACCTTCCCTCCTCCCTCCTGGGGGTGGTTTGTTTACTTTGGGTAATTTTTTTCGTCTATCATTCTCTTTACTCCATCGCCTAGTGCACGAAATATTACCCCCCTTTTTTTTTAGTGTCCCCTTTTCCTCACTTTTGAGTAGCCACTTTTTTACTAGAAAACTGCTTGTCTTGCCCTTTACAGTACATTTTCAATATAGTGCGTATGTCTGTTGAAGAAATATATTTAACTGAGATATGGGGTCCCCGGTACTTCCTTTACTCGTTGATTCTATTGCGTCAGTTATTCCCCAACACAAACACTGAGTGCCCCCCTGTCTTCTCTTCTTCTTCTCCCTTGCCTTCTCCACTACTTTATCTTCCTTTTCCCCCTTTTTCTTCATTGCTTTTCCTTCAAATTCTTTTCCCCCATTTTCTCTCCTTCGATCTCACCCCCCCTTCCTTTTCCCCTTATCACCTTTTCCCCCTCCCATACCTTTCTTACTATCCCTTTCCCCTCCTCGCCTACCTTTCCCCAGGTGAAGAAGCAGCCAGGTATAGCAGCAGCCAGGTGATAGCAGCAGCCAGGTGATAGCAGCAGCCCGGTGATAGCAGCAGCCGGTATAGCAGCAGCCAGGTGATAGCAACAGCCGGTGATAGCAGCAGCCAGGTGATAGAAAGCCGGTGATAGCAGCAGCCAGGTGATAGCGCAGCCAGGTGTAGGAGAAGCCGGTGATAGCAGCAGTCAGGTGATAGCAGCAGCCAGGTGATAAACAGCCGGTGATGGAAACCAGGTATAAGCAGTCAGGGATAGCAGCAGCAGGTGATAGCGAAGCCAGGTGATAGCAACAGCCAGGAGATAGCAACACCAGGTGATAGCAACGCCAGGTGATAGCAACACCAGGTGATGGGAAGCCGGGTAGCAGCAGTCGGGTACAGCAGCCAGGTGATAGCAGCCAGGTGATAGCAGAAGCCAGGTGATAGCAACACCGGAGATAGCAAACCAGGTGATAGCAACAGCCAGGTGATAGCAGCAGCCAGGTGATAGCAACAGCCAGGTGATAGCAGAAGCCAGGTGATAGCAGCAGCCAGGTGATAGCAGCAGCCAGGTGATAGCAACAGCCAGGTGATAGCAGCAGCCAGGTGATGCAGCAGCCAGGTGATAGCAACAGCCAGGTGATAGCAACAGCCAGGTGATAGCAGCAGCCAGGTGAAAGCAGCAGCCAGGTGATAGCAACAGCCAGGTGATAGCAGCAGCCAGGTGATAGCAGCAGCCAGGTGATAGCAACAACCAGGTGATAGCAGCAGCCAATAAGATCAGATAACCATTATTCCCAGTATTCGTTTTCAATGCATCGTTTTTCACTCAAATCAGAAAAATATTCGTAATACCGTCAAACAGTTTTTTAACCTCCACCTGAAATAGCCCAGAAAAATAACACGTTTCGCGTGTTTTGAATCCCGATGTTTTCATGGAGATATTTCAGCTTTTTTTCAGCCCAAATAAAATGTTTATTTTTGTTCGAATTTCAGTGCGGCTTTTGATGTCCGAAAAATTCAAATACATTGCATAATTTCGTATACGAAATAACGAAAATGTGAATCTGAAAATGTACTATGGACGATCCTTCGGATAAAGTCCAGAAATTCTTGGTATTAACACTTCAAAACATTACTTATGTGTGGGTAATAATGTTTAGCTAGAAGAGGTGAAGGAACTTCAGTATGGAGACGGGACGAAGTGCAGGCCATTCTTGCCTAGCTGGCTTTCCAAGTCTTGCTGGCTTTAGCTCCGGCTCTAGCTGACATTAGCGCTGGCTCGATCTAGTTATATCTGGCTCTGACTTTAGGCTCTAATTGGGTCTGGCTGGCTCTGGTTCTGGCTGGTTGTGACATTGGCTGATACTTTGACTCAGCCAATGTCTGATTAAGGCTTTGGCTCTCGCTGTGACTGGCTATATCTGGATATGGCCGGCTCTGGTTCAACTTAAAAGGCTATGACTTTGGCTCATGTCTTGGCTTTAACTGACACATGCTGACGCTAACTGGCTCTAGATGGATCTGACTTTAGCTCTACTTATGATTATGGTTCTCTATCTCTGGCTGTCTGTGGCTGGACATGGCTGTCTCTGGCTGGCTTTTGCTTATGCACTGACTATGAAGGATTGTGGATGAAACTACGTTGGTTCTCGGCCTGTCTGGCTTTATCTGAATCTGACTGGCTCTGAAACTATCGAACTGGCTATGGTTCTGGCCCGGGCTATGGATCTGGCTGACTCTGGCTTTGATCTAACCAGTTTGGGCTTTGGGTGTAGCTGGCTTTTCCTCTGCCTCTGACTAGCTCTGACTTCTTGGCTCCTGCTGGATTTAGCTTTAATTAGCTGGCTCTGGATAAATGTGACTATGTAGTTCTTGCTGTACATAACATAGTTCTTGTCTGTACATAACTCAAGTTCGGCTCTAGATGGTATTTCTTCTCTCTCTCTCTCTCTCTCTCTCTCTCTCTCTCTCTCTCTCTCTCTCTCTCTCTCTCCTCTCTCTCTCTCTCTCTCTCTCTCTCTCTCTCGAATTGAAAGTTTTGCATTTTAAGATTCGAGATAGAAGTAATGTTTATGAGAAGATTAATTAACACGTCAAGTATAAGACAGACTTCGAGAAGAGAAAAAAACAATGGAGGAGTGACGCAAGTATGTGTGCAACTGTCTAGTGGTTTGAGAAGATGAAGGTACACACACACACACACACACACACACACACACACACAGTAGGAGAGTAGGAAGTGGGAGATCCAAGCCAAAACAGCAGAAGCTAAGATACAGAGCTTAGAAGAGAAACTGCAAAACCTGAAACAGCTTAAAGAGAAAAATGACATTTCAGACATGTCATCAGGAATTTGTGCATCAGGCAAAGATAAGGGAACTGTGGTGAACAAAGAAGTTATCCTGTATGCAAAGGCCGTATCAGACCCACGTGGGGCCCGAAACAAGACGAGTAGCACATTAACATTAACAACAAATGAGAGGTCTGTAGACAATGCAGTAGACATGCTAAATGCAGTCTCCAACAATCAACTGCAGTCTCCCGGGACAACTGAGCAGGAAGGACAGACCAAGGAGCATAGGGGCTATAGCCACGGAAGGGACTGAAGAAAGGGACAGACCAAGGAGCACAGGAGTTACAGCCACGGAAGGGACTGCAGGAAGGGACACCCCAATGGAAGGAACTAATGCATCTCTGAGGATGCACAGGGAGTCACAGTGGGAGGACGAAAGGGAGAGGTCAATCTTTGTCTACGGGCTCCAGGAAGTTGAAGGGGATACCCATGATAAAAGAAAACAAGAGGAGAAAAAAAAGAGTGAAGGCACCATGACAGAAATAGGTGAAGGTGACATGACCCAGGTGACAAATTTTCGGAGAATTGGGTGGTATACAATGGAAAGAAATCGGTCTCTCAAAGTAATTTTCAAGGCAGAATCAGCTCAAACCATGATCCTGCAGGAGAAAGCACGACTGAGAGAGAGTCAGGGAGTACTGGAGTGTACCTGATCGGGACAGAACACAAGAGGTAAGGATGGCACTGAAAGAGAGGATACAAAGACGAAAGGAGGAACGAGAGGAAGTGACAAGGAAGAGCAGAGGAACCCAGACCCAAGTAGAAGGGCAGACACCCCTCACCCCCAGAAACACACACAGAAGGACTCCAACCACGACTACCCCAAGGCAACTGTACAATTTAAACCCACACCCACACATCATTCCTCCTGTCCCCAACCACCCATCACTAACCCCACCCCTACAACAACCCCCACCCCAACAGCAAGCCCCTATGGGCACTCTGCCCCCACCCTCCCAGCACAAACCCCACTCCCACCACAACCCCCAATATTCCCCCAGGACCACAGTTTTAGAAACAAAGTTGAAGGTTTGGTACATGAACGCGGATGGAATAACGAATAAATATGAAGAGTGGAATGAAAGAATCGATGAGAAGTCCCCAAACATCATAGCAGTCACAGAAACGAAACTCACTGAGGCAATAACTGACGCAATCTTCCCACAGGGATATCAGATCTTGAGGAAAGATAGAAGGAGTAGAGGGGGAGGAGGGGTTGCACTGCTCGTAAGTAACCACTGGAGATTTGAGGAAATGGAAGGCATGGACGCGATTAGGGAAAGGGACTACATAGTAGGTACAATCCAGTCTGGGGAACATAAGATAGCCATTGCAGTGATGTATAACCCACTGCAGAACTGCAGGAGGTCAGGAGAGGAATATGAAGCGAACAACAGAGCAATGGTGGATACACTGGCGGAGGTGATAAGAAGAGCTCATTCGAGCAGAGCAAAGTTACTGGTTATGGGCGACTTCAACCACAGGCAATTAGGAAAATCTGAAACCACATGGGGGTCCAGAAACATGGAGAGCCAAGATGATGGATGTGGTACTGGAAAACCTGATGCACCAACATGTCAGGGACACTACCAGAGAGAGAGAGAGAGAGAGAGAGAGGAGAGGACGAACCATCAAGGCTGGACCTTGTGTTCACCCTGAGCAGCTCAGACATTGGGGACATCACACATGAGAGGCCCCTGGGAGCCAGTGACCATATGGTTCTGAGCTTTGAGTACATAGTAGAGTGGAGAGGGAAACAGGAGTCGAAAGGGACAAGCCAAACTTTAAAAGAGGGGACTACACGGGTATGAGGAACTTCCTGCAGGAGGTTCAGTGGGACAGAGACATGGAAGGAAAGTCAGTAAATGAAAGGATGGAATACGTAACAACAAAGTACAAGGAAGCAGAGGAAAAGTTTGTTCCCAAGGGAAACAGAATATATGGAAAGTCCAGGACGAGCCCCTGGTTTACCCAAAGGTGCAGGGAGGCAAAGACTCAGTGTGCTAGAGCATGGAAAAAGTACAGAAGGCAAAGGACCCAAGAAAATAAAGAGATTAGTTGTAGAGCTAGAAACGAGTATGCACAGATAAGGAGGGAGGCCCAGCGACAGTATGAAAATGACATAGCATCGAAAGTCAAGTCTGACCCGAAACTATTATATAGTCACATTAGGAGGAAGACAACAGTCAAAGACCGGTTGATCAGGCTGAGGAAAGAAGGTGGGGAACTCACAAGGAACGACCAAGAGGTATGTGAGGAGCTCAACATGAGGTTTAAGGAGGTATTCACAGCAGAGGCAGGAAGGAACTTGGGTAGACAGGACAGAGCGGGGAAACCAACAAGGAATATACCAACAAGTGTTGGATGACATACACACAACTGAGGAGGAGGTGAAGAAGTTGCTCAGGGACCTTGATACTTCAAAGGCGATGGGACCGGACAGCATCTCCCCGTGGGTCCTTAGAGAGGGAGCAGAGATGCTGTGTGTGCCACTAACCACAATATTCAACACATCCCTTGAAACTGGGCAGCTACCTGAGGTATGGAAGAAGGCAAATGTAGTTTCCATTTTTAAGAAAGGAGACAGAAAAGAGGAACTAAACAATAGACCAGTGTCACTTACGTGTATAGTGTGCAACGTCATGGAGAAAATCATCAGGAGGAGAGTGGTGGAGCACCTGGAATGGCACAGGATTATAAGCGACAACCAGCACGGATTCATGGAAGGCAAATCCTGTGTCACAAACCTTCTGGAGTTCTATGACAAAGTAACAGAGGTAAGACACGAGAGAGAGGGGTGGGTTGATTGCATTTTCTTGGACTGCAGGAAGGCCTTCGACACAGTTCCTCATATGAGATTAGTGCAGAAGCTGGAGGATCAGGCGCGTATAACAGGAAGAGCACTGCAATGGATCAGAGAATACCTGACAGAGAGGCAACAACGGGTCATGGGGGGTGATGAGGTATCACAGTGGGCGCCCGTGACGAGCGGGGTCAAGCAGGAATACCTGGAATACCTAGAGAGAGTTCCAGGGGTCAACGCCCCTGCGGCCTGGTCTGTGACCAGGCCTCATGTTGGATCAGAACCTGATCAACCAGGCTGTTACTGCTGGCCGCATGCAGTCCAACATACGAACCACAGCCCGGCTGGTCAGGTACCGACTTTAGGTGCCTGTCCAGTGCCTGCTTGAAGACAGCCAGGGGTTTGTTGGTAATCCCCCTGATGTATGCTGGGAGGCAGTTGAACAGTCTTGGGCCCTTGACACTTATTGTGTTGTCTCTCAACGTGCTAGTGGCACCCCTGCTTTTCATTGGGGGGATGTTACATCGCCTGCCGTGTCTTTTGCTTTCGTAGGGAGTGACTCTCGTGTGCAAGTTTGGTACTAATCCCTCGAGAATTTTCCACATGTATATAATAATGTATCTCTCCTGCCTGCGTTCTAGGGAGTACAGGTTTAGAAACTTCAAGCGTTCCCAGTAATTGAGGTGGTTTATCGCAGTTATGCGTGCCGTGAAGGTTCTCTGCACATTTTCTAGGTCAGCAATTTCACCTGCCTTGAAAGGTGCAGTTAGTGTGCAGCAATATTCCAGCCTAGATAGAACAAGCGACCTGAAAAGTGTTAACATGGGCTTGGCATCCCTGGTTTTGAAGGTTCTCATTATCCATCCTGTCATTTTTCTAGCAGATGTGATTGCTACGGTGTTATGGTCCCTGAAGGTGAGATCCTCTGTCATGATCACTCCCAGGTCTTTGACATTAGTTTTTCGCTCTATTGTGTGGTTGGAATTTGTTTTGTACTCCGATGAGATTTTACTTTCCTCACGTTTTCCATATCTGAGTAATTGAAATTTCTCATCATTGAACTTCATATTGTTTTCTGCAGCCCATTTAAAGATTTGGTTGATGTCTGCTTGGAGTCTTGCAGTGTCTTGAATGGTGGACACTGTCATACAGATTCGGGTGTCATCTGCAAAGGAAGACACTGCATTGTGGCTTATATCCCTGTCTATGTACGATATGAGGATGAGGAACAGGATGGGAGCGAGTACTGTGCCTTGTGGAACAGAGCTTTTCACTGTAGCCGCCTCAGACTTTACTCTGTTGACTACTACTCTTTGTGTTCTACTTGGTAGGAAATTATAGATCCATCTACCAACTTTTCCTGTTATTCCTTTATCACGCATTTTGTGTGCCATTACACCATGGTCACACTTGTCAAAGGCTTTTGCAAAGTCTGTGTATATAACATCTGCATTCTATTTGTCTTCTAGAGCATCCAGGACCTTGTCGTAGTGGTCCAGTAGTTGGGACAGACAGGAGCGACATGCTCTAAACACATGCTGCCCTGGGTTGTGTAATTGATGGGTTTCTAGATGAGTGGCGATCTTGCTTCTTAGAACCCTTTCAAAGATTTTTATGATATGGGACGTTAGCGCTATTGGTCTGTAGTTCTTTGCTATTGCTTTACTGCCCCCTTTGTGGAGTGGAGCTATGTCTGTTGTTTTTAGTAACTGCGGGACGACCCCAGTGTCCATGCTCCCTCTCCATAGGATGTTAAAAGCACGTGATAGGGGCTTCTTGCAGTTCTTTATGAACACGGAGTTCCATGAGTCTGGGCCTGGAGCGGAGTGCATGGGCATGTCATTTATTGCCTTTTCGAAGTCATTTGGCGTCAGGGTAATGTCAGATAGGGTTGCGTCTGCCAAGTTCTGTGGCACTCTCATAAAAAATTCATTTAGGTCTTCGACTTTCAGTCTGGTTAGCGGCTCGCTAAAAACTGAGTCATACTGGGACTTTAGTAGCTCACTCATTTCCTTGCTGTCATCTGTGTAGGACCCATCCCGTTTAAGTAGGGGCCCAATACTGGATGTTGTTCTCGACTTTGATTTGGCATAAGAAAAGAAATACTTTGGGTTTCTTTCAATTTCATTTATGGCTTTTAGTTCTTCCCGCATTTCTTGATTCCTGTAAGATTCCTTTAGTTTTAATTCGATGTTTGCTATTTCTCTGACCAGTGTCTCCTTACGTATTTCAGCCGCTATTACGTATTTGTAGCCGCTCCGTTATTCTTTGTCTTCGCCTGTATAGGGAGCGCCTCTCTCTTTCTAGTTTACATCTCCTTTTCCTTAAGGGAATTTGCCTTGAGCAAACCTCAAGTGCCACAGAGTTAATTTGTTCTAGACATAGGTTAGGATCCGTGATGCTTAGGCTATCTTCCCAGTTTATATCATTTAGGACTTGGTTTACTTGGTCCCACCTTATGTTTTTGTTATTGAAGTTGAATTTGCAGAAGGCTCCCTCGCGACTGATCACATTTTGTCGATCTGGGGATCCCCGCATGCATGTCTGGACCTCTATTATGTTGTGATCTGAGTATAGTGTTTTTGATGTGATGACATTTCGTATCAGATCATCATTGTTGGTGAAGATGAGGTCCAGCGTATTCTCTAATCTTGTGGGCTCTACTATTTGCTGGTTTAAGGTGAATTTGGTGTAGAGATTTAAAAGTTCATGTGTGTGCGAGTTTTCATCTGAGCTGCCTCCTGGTGTTATCTCTGCTACCACATTGTTTGCAATATTCATCCATTTTAGGTGCCTTAGGTTGAAATCCCCCAGGAGGTTTTCTTTGTTTGCCAGAACCAAGGCAAATAGGTTATCTCTCCTTGTAGGTTCTGTAACAAACTGCTTTAAAAAACAATCCTGAACTTCCTCTAAGAATGACTAAAGTCAAAGTCCCCTAAATTACTACGTTATCTTGCCTCTCATAGTATTTTTCCTTGGTCCCTATCTAAGTTTGGGGGACGGTATATCACGCCTAAAAACAATTTTCCATGCCCCTCTGAAAATCCTATCCAGTCAGACTGTTATTTCAGACTTTATACCCGTTTTTATGCAACAGTTCAAGCGATCTCGGACATACAGTGCCATCCCAGCCCCCTTCCCGATACTTATGTCTACTTGGAACAATTTAAAACCCAGAATGTGACATTCAGCACGCATGTATAATATATATTTAAAGACCCTCCTTTCTCTTTTCCCTTCATGCTCATTTCTGTTTTTTTTTCCACTATACCAATTACTGTCCTTGTCACCTAGTTTCCTAAAACTCGCAGTATTACTACACTGGGACTTCACTATTTCCCCCCCAAAACCCATACCACTATTTCTAGTCTAGTCCTTCCACTGCACTGGCAAGTGCACCCACCCCAGACTTAGATACGTGAACCCCATCCTGAGAAACAATTCGAATTTTAACACTCAATGTTATTTTTTTTATTAACACATCAGTCGTTTCCCACCAAGGCAGGGTGGCCTGAAAAAGAAAAACTTTCACCATCATTCATTCCATCACTGTCTTGCCAGAGGCTTGCCTACACTAGTTATAAAACTGAAACATTTAACACTGTACACTCAATGTATTACTGTTTAATTTAATCTTCGTCAGAAAATAAATCATATATATTTTTTGCCATCTCATTTTTTTTTGTCTTATTTCCTAATAGCTTAGTAAAAAGATATAAATTTGCTTATTTCCCCTATAAATTATGATTCTTGTTCCAGGTTCTATGAACAATAAGTTTTTCAAAAACAAATACATATAAATCACATGTAATTTTAGAAATGATGGAATATCTTCTATTATTGAACGTAAATACTTAATGAAATAGTAAATTAATCACTTGGATATATTCGAAAACCTATTTACTGTGATATATTCACATAAATTCATTTTTCTTAATGATCATTTGTGGACGCTTGGAAATTTATTGAGAGGCTATAACTGATAGACGATTCTTGGCTTAGGACATTTTGATTTATTTTTATACCCTATTTTATACCCCACAATGGTGTCTAGCTAATAATTAAGAATATTAAGCACTGTAATGGTGAACCCATCCTCTCTCGAGGCCATTTTGGTAGATTATTTATATTAGCCTCGTTACAAATGTGTACTTTTTTTTTAAATATAGTTTCAGAAAACAACTTCAAATTTATTTCACTTTTTATTAAAAAATATATACATATGGGAAGTAAAAATTTAAAGATGGTTGAAAAATCTTCAAGTCAATTGGCATCATTTACTAGATCAGCTGAGTAGTAGGTACCCAAGGTCGAAGAGTAAATGCTTTCCTCACGAATCAGTGGCTTCATTTCACGGAACAAAGGTTTTAAATCACTGTTTAGAGGCCTCAGTGCAGTCTTGCTTTCTAAAACAGTTCCTTCAGATCAAAAACAAGTAGAGCTAATTCGGACTTTGAATCGAAGAATAATCGAATTAGTTTAGAATGAAGGTGAACTAATTCAGATTTTAATTCTAATGACAATCTCTTTAGTTCAAGAAGAAGTGATTTTAACTCAGGATTAGACTCTAATGTAGTCCCAACTCAGGAATCAGAGATCTCAATTCAGGTATCAGTGCCCTCAAGTCGGGAACCAGCGCTCTCAATTCAGGTACCAGTGTTCTCAACTGAGGAACGTGTTCTCTCAGTTTGTTTACCAGTGCCCTCATCTCGGGAATCAGTGATCTCAACTCGAAGACCATTGAACTCAACTCAAGGAACAAAGATCGTATATCGGGAAGCAGTGACCGCATCTCGGGAAGCAGTGACTGCATCTCGGGAAAAAATTGTCCCAAAGCTGGAAGAATTACCCTGAACTCAGGAAAGGACGTTTTTAACTCTGCCCTTAACTCCACGAGAAGTGTCTTCATCTTCGGTAAGAGAACCCTGATATCAGGTTTATAATTGTACAGTAATTTCTTCAGCTGGGGCTTGGCTTCAATGAATAGTTTCTTAATCTTATATAATAGTTCCTTAATCTCAGGCATGAACTCGATGAGGAATGTAAACAGTTCATGAAGCAGTGCCCTTAACTCAGGCTTGGACTCAGTGAGAAGTGTCTTGAACTCACTCTTAAACTCGATGAAAATCCTCTTTAACTCTGGCTTGGACCCGATGATTAAACTTTTAACTCGGGAAGCAGCGCAGTTATATCGAGATTAGAGTCGATCAGCTGTGTTAACTCAAGAATTAGTGACTTTAACTCAGGAATTAGCGTCTTTCTATTAATATGAGAGGTAACTTCTTGTGGGGCATCATAATGATTTACTTCCAGAGTTGCAGAGTTAAGTGACTCAGGAGTGTAAACTGGAACTGAGGAGATATGGAAAAGTTTCTTGAGATCGCTGGATTCTAGACGTCCACCTCTGAAAGAGTCGCTGGACTTCAACTGTGAGAGGCGTAAAGAGTGAATATCTGTGAAAGAGAAAGAGTAAAATTATAAATAAGCAGCGCTATTAACACAAAGTAAAAATCTATTTCATATTCAATACAGTTTGTACTAGGTTACGAAGATCAGGATTTCACAAGATATGTAACACATGAGCAGACAAGAGCATTTATATTAATGGTATACATCTACATGTAGATAATTAAGAATATCCAGTTAAGAGAGAACTCGAAGTGATGAAAACAAACAAAACAAATACGAGTTAAATAGCAAATAAACTAACCTTGGGAATCCGGACGGAAGATGTAGTTGTCATGGTGCGGAGAGAAGCGTGCTGAGACTATGACAGCAGCGACCGTCAGTAACGTAAGGTAGATGTTGATGTCAGCCATTATTGTTGTGGCGAGAACAGGAAGACGTTGTGTTGAGCACAAGTTGAGGCGTAATGACATTTGCAGGCCAGAGCACCTTTTATATTCTCCCAGTAATAGTAGTAGTAGTGGTAATAGTTGTCGTGGTGGAAGTAAGAACATAAGAATGGAGGCAGATCCTTCTCAAAACCAACCATTCACACCCACCCACTTGTCCAACCTTTTTCCAAAGTTACCCAAACATTTGCTTTAATACCTCAGGTACATAAGAACATAAGAAACATAAGAAAGGAGGAACACTGCAGCAGGCCTGTTGGCCCATACTAGGCAGGTCCTTCACAATCCATCCCACTAACAGAATAATTGCCCAACCTAATTTTCAATTCTGCCCAAGAAATAAGCTTTGAAGATTCTATTAACTCAAGTGCGAGTCCCACTCAAATCCAACCCTCTCACTCATAAAAACATAAGAATGGAGGAACACTGCAGAAGGCCTACTGGCCCATACAAGGCAGGTCCTTATCAAAACCACCACTACCTAAGAATTTACTCCTGTACTCACGACACTAATCAAACTCAGCCCCTCCCACTCATATATTTGTCCAATCTCTTTTTAAAGCCACCCAAGGTCCTAGCCTCTATCACCCTACTCGGAAGATTGTTCCACGCATCTACAACTCTGTTCGAAAACCAGTACTTGCCTATGCATTTTCTAAATCTAAATTTATCCAATTTAAATCCGTTATTTCTCGTTCTTACTTGGTTCGATATCCTCAGTATTTTATTAATATCTCCTTTGTTTATGCCCATCATCCACTTGTACACCTCGATGATATCTCCCCTCATTCTACGTCTCTCCAGAGAGTGGAGATTCAATGCTCTAAGTCTATAAGAACATAAGAACATAAGAAAGGAGGAACACTGCAGCAGGCCTGTTGGCCCATTCTAGGCAGGTCCTTCACATTCCATCCCACTAACAGAAAATTTGTTCAACCTAATTTTCAATGCTACCCAAGAAATAAGCTTTGATAATTTTATTTACTCATGTGCAATTCCCACTCAAATCCAACCCCTTTCACTCAGGAATTTATCCAACCTAAATTTAAAACTACCCAAGGTCCTTGCTTCAATAACCCTACTAGGCAGACTGTTCCACTCATCAACTACCCTATTTCCAAACCAATACTTTCCTATATCCTTTCTAAATCTAAACTTATCTAACTTGAATCCATTATTGCGGGTTCTCTCTTGGAGAGATACCCTCAAGACCTTATTTATATCCCCTTTGTTAATACCCATTTTCCACTTGTATACCTCGATCATGTCTCCCCTCATTCTACGTCTTACAAGTGAATGTAGATGAATGGTTCAGAGAACCGACAAGTTGTTAAATTAGACACATATGCAACACTTGGGTATCTTTATTGAGGAAACGTTTCGCCACACAGTGGCTTCATCAGTCCAATACAAAGTAGAAAGGTGTAAGGAGGGAGGAGTTTGAGGTTATCAGTCCCTCGGCCTGGAGTCGATGTGTTCAGTCCATCAATCTTGTTAGAAGTGTAGCACAAGGCCGTAGAGGTGGCTTATATGCTGAATCAGGTGAGATGCAGCAGGAGGAGGCAGGTCACAGTGGTATCAACCACTAGTCGAGTAAGTCCTTGTCCAAAGGTTTGGACAAATGTTGAAGAATCCCTTTGTATCAAGATCCCAAGAAGTTGCTGTGTCAGACAGGATGTAGATGAATGGTTCAGAGAACCGACAAGTTGTTAAATTAGACATATGCAACACTTGGGTATCTTTATTGAGGAAACGTTTCGCCACACAGTGGCTTCATCAGTCCAATACAAAGTAGAAAGGTGTAAGGAGAGGAGGAGTTTGAGGTTATCAGTCCCTCGGCCTGGAGTCGATGTGTTCAGTCCATCAATCTTGTTAGAAGTGTAGCACAAGGCCGTAGAGGTGGCTTATATGCTGTAATCAGGTGAGATGCAGCAGGAGGAGGCAGGTCACAGTGGTATCAACCACTAGTCGAAGTGTCCTTGTCCAAAGGTTTGGACAAATGTTGAAGAATCCTTTGTATCAAGATCCCAAGAAGTTGCTTGTCAGACAGGATGTAGATGAATGGTTCAGAGAACCGACAAGTTGTTAAATTAGACACATATGCAACACTTGGGTATCTTTATTGAGGAAACGTTTCCACACAGTGGCTTCATCAGTCCAATACAAAGTAGAAAGGTGTAAGGAGAGGAGGAGTTTGAGGTTATCAGTCCCTCGGCCTGGAGTCGATGTGTTCAGTCCATCAATCTTGTTAGAAGTGTAGCACAAGGCCGTAGAGGTGGCTTATATGCTGTAATCAGGTGAGATGCAGCAGGAGGAGGCAGGTCACAGTGGTATCAACCACTAGTCGAAATAAGTCCTTGTCCAAAGGTTTGGACAAATGTTGAAGAATCCTTTTTATCAAGATCCCAAGAAGTTGCTGTGTCAGACAGGATGTAGATGAATGGTTCAGAGAACCGACAAGTTGTCTAATTTAACAACTTGGCGGTTCTCGGGGCCATTCTCCCTCCTGTCTGGAACTTCTTGGGATCTTGAAAAGGGATTTTTCAACATTTGTCCAAACCTTTTGGACAAGGACACTTTGGCAGTGGTGATACCACTGTGACCTCCTCCTCTGCATCTCCCTGATTACACAATGCCCACCCTACGGCTTTTCCCACTCTAAAAAGGGAAAAGGACTGAAAACGCCCTTCCGGCCGGGGACTGATCCTCCCCTCCCCCACACCTTTCACGATTGGAAACCCGTGGCGGAAATTTCCCCACAAAGATACCCAAGTGTTGCATATGTGTTCAATTTAACAACTTGTCGGTTCTCTGAACCATTCATCTACATCCTGTCTGACACAGCAACTCTTGGGATCTTGATACAAAGGGATTCTTCAACATTTGTCCAAACCTTGGACAAGGACACTCGGACTAGTGGTTGATACCACGTGACCTGCCTCCTCCTGCTGCATCTCACCTGATTACAGCATATAAGCCACCTCTACGGCCTTGTTACACTTCTAACAAGATTGATGGACTGAACACACGACTCCAGCGAGGACTGATAACCCAAACTCCTCCTCCTTACACCTTCTCTTGCTTTGATTTGATGAAGCCACGTGTGGCGAAACGTTTCTCAATAAAGATACCCAAGTGTTGCATATGTGCCATTAACAACTTGCGGTTCTCTGAACCATTCATCTACATCCTGTCTGAACAGCAACTTCTTGGGATCTTGATACAAAGGATTCTTCAACATTTGTCCAAACCTTTGACAAGGACTTACTTCGACTAGTGGTTGATACCACTGTGACCGCCTCCTCTGCTGCATCTCACCTGATTACAGCATAAGTTTCCTTACGGCCTTGTGCTACACTTCTAACAAGATTGATGGACTGAACACATCGACTCCAGGCCGAGGGACTGATAACCTCAAACTCCTCCTCCTTACACCTTTCTACTTTTGTATTGGACTGATAAGCTTACTGTGGGAAACGTTTCTCAATAAAGATACCCAAGTGTTGCATATGTGTCTAATTTAACAACACAAGTGAATGTAATTTAAGGGTCTTCAATCTTTCTTCGTAAGGAAATTTTAATGCTATGTATTAATTTAGTCATTCTACGCTGAATGTTTTCTAACGAATTTATGTCCATTCTGTAATATGGAGACCAGAACTGAGCTGCGTAATCTGGGTGAGGCCTTACTAATGATGTATAAAGCTGTAATATAACCTCTGGACTTCTGTTGCTAACACTTCTTGATATAAATCCCAGTAATCTATTTGCCTTATTACGTACGCTTAGGCATTGCTGTCTTGGTTTCAGGTTGCTGCTTACCATCACCCCCAAGTCCTTCTCTCGCAATCTGTATGGCTAAGTTCTACGTTATTTAACTTAAGTGCTTGGGTTATGGACACTCCCGAGCTTTAGAACTTTGCATTTATCTACATTGAACTGCATCTGCCATTTTTCTGACCAGGAATTGAGTTTGTCTAAATCCTCCTGTAGTTCACTGACATCTACGTCTGAATCGATTATCCTACCTATCTTAGTGTCATCAGCGAATTTGCTCATATCACTAGAAATTCCCTCGTCAAGGTCATTTATATATATTATAAACAACAACGGGCCCAAAACCGATCCCTGAGGAACGCCACTTGTTACAGATCCCCACTCCGATTTATCCCATTTATGCACACCCTCTGCTTCCTATTGGTGAGCCATGACTCGATCCATGACAACACTTTTTCCCCAATGCCATGAGCAGCCACTTTTTAACAGTCTCTGATGTGGTACTCTATCAAAAGCCTTACTAAAATCCAAATAAACAATATCGAATTCTTTATCATTATCAACTGCCTCAAAAGCCTTACTGAAAAAAGTTAATAAATTAGTTATGCAGGAACGGCCCCTGGTGAATCCATGCTGAGTATCATTAATCAAATTATGCCTATCGAGATGGCTTCTTATTTATCAGCTATAATTGACTCTAGTAATTTGCATACAATTGATGTTAGACTTATTGGGCGGTAATTTGATGGTAACGACTTGTCCCCTGCTTTAAAAATAGGAATTACATTAGCCATCTTCCACGTATCCGGCACTACACCTGTTTGAAGAGATAGGTTAAAATGTAGTTAAGGGTTCACAGAGTTCTATTTTGCATTCCTTAAGAACCCTTGAAAAAAGCTCATCAGGGCCTGGCGATTTATTTTGCTTCAAACGGTCTATCTGTTTGATAACCTTTTCTAGTGACTGTGATACTCACATAATTTATCTTCTTCAGGCCCACTAAAATACCTAATTCTTGGGATATTATTAGTGTTTCCTGAGTGAAAACCGAGAGAAAATAATTATTAAAAATAGAGCCCATTTCATTCTCTTTGTCAGTAAGATACCCATAATTATTTTTAAGGGGACCTATCTTATCTCTAACTTTTGTTCTATACACCTGGAAAAAAATTTTTGGGTTATTTTCGAATCCCTAGCAACTTTAATTTCGTAGTCCCGTTTAGCTTTTCTTATCCCCTTTTAACGTCCCTCTTAATGTCAATATACTGACTCATAAGATGACCCCTCACCTCTTTTGATACGCCTATAAATTTTCTTCTGCCCTAAAAGATATTTGAGCCTATTATTCATCCATTTTGGGTCATTTCTATTCGATCTAATTTCTTTATATGGGATAAATGTTATTTGGGCAGCATGTATAGTGGAAAAATAAACACATAAGCAGTATAATGTGATCCTTTATTGACAACGTTTCGCCCACGCAGTGGGCTTTATCGAGTCACAGACAGATCTACCTGGAAAATGAGCAACATGGAGATATATATAGGGTACAAGAATGGTACACTGCAGGTCCTTTAAGTCACACTATGTTTTCAACTATCACACTACTTTTAAGACTCACATGCAGCTTTCTCCACCTGACCCAGCATTCTCCACCTGACTGCACCCTATATATATCTCCATGTTGCTCATTTTCCAGGTAGATCTGTCGTGATTGATAGCTACTGCGTGGGCGAAACGTTGTCAATAAAGGATCACATTACTGCTTATGTGTTTATTTTTCCATTGTGTCGGTATTTTATACCATTTATTTCCAGCATGTATAGTGTTCGAAAACTGTCATATTGATAGCTCTTCATTACCCCAGTCCACAGATGATAAGTGTTCTCTAAGTCCATTGTAATCTGCTAAGTGAAAATCTGGGACCGTTACTGAGTTATTCGTACTATGAAACTTCCATTCAATGCCAAAGGTAATTGATTTGTGGTCGCTTGCGCCGAGTTCCTCTGTAATTTCTAAATTATTAACAAGGGTTTCCTTGTTTGCCAGAACTAAGTCAAGCAGGTTATTTCCCTTGTAGGTTCTGTCACAAACTGCTTCAAAAAACAATCTTGAACTACATCTAAGAAGTCGTTAGATTCTAAATTCCCAGTCAAAAAATTCCAATCAATTTGACTAAAGTTGAAGTCACCCAGAATAACTACGTTATCCTGCATTGTGGCCTTAACAATTTCCTCCCATAGTAGTCTCCCTTGGTCCCTATCTAAGTTTGGGGGACGGTATATCACACCTAAAATCAATTTTTCATGCCCCTCTGAAAATTCTATCCAGACAGACTCTGTATAAGAACATAAGAATGGAGAAACACTGCAGAAGGCCTACTGGCCCATACAAGGCAGGTCCTTATCAAAACCACCACTACCTAAGAATTTATTCCCGTACTCACGACACAAATCAAACCCAGCCCCTCCCACTCATATTTGTCCAATCTCTTTTAAAGCCACCCAAGGTCCTAGCCTCTATCACAGTACTCGGAAGATTGTTCCACGCATCTACAACTCTGTTCGAAAACCAGTACTTGCCTATGTCCTTTCTAAATCTAAATTTATCCAATTTAAATCCGTTATTTCTGGTTCTTACTTGGTTCGATATCCTCAGTATTTTATTAATATCTCCTTTGTTTATGCCCATCATCCACTTGTACACCTCGATGATATCTCCCCTCATTCTACGTCTCTCCAGAGAGTGGAGATTCAACGCTCTAAGTCTATCTTCATACGGGAGATTTCTTATACTGTAAATCATTTTAGTCATTCTTCTTTGTATGTTCTCCAATGAATCTATATCCATCCTGTAGAAGGAGACCAAAACTGAGCTGCATAATCCAAATGAGGTCTCACTAGTGATGTATAGGCTGTAAAATAACTTTTGGACTTCTGTTGCTTATACTTCTTGAAATAAATCCTAGTAATCTGTTGCCTTATTGCGCACACTTAGGCACTGTTGTCTTGGCTTTAGATTTCTGCTTACCATGACTCCCAAGTCTTTTCACATTCTGTATGATCAAAACTCAACTTCACCATTTTTTAAATTCGAGGGATATTTTCATTACCAACGACTAGCACCCACTTGTCCACGAACTTCATCTGCCACTTTTGAGACCAAGACATTTTTATCCAAACCTCCTGGAGTTCACTGTTATCCTCCTCAAAAATGAATTATACGGCCCCATTTTTGTATCTTTAGCAAATTTACTCATGTCACTTGCAATTCCTTCATCAAGGTCATTAATGTAAATTATGAACAACAATGGGCCCCAAAACTGATCCTTGTGGAACGCCACTAGTGACAAATCCCCATTCAGATTTGACCCCATTAATGGAAACTCTCTGCTTTCTTTGGTAAGCCATGCCTCTATCCATGCTAGAACTTTACCTTCTATCCATGAGCTGCCACCTTTTTTAAGAGTCTCTTGTGAGGTACTCTATCGAAGGCCTTACTGAAATCCAAGTAAACTATATCATATTCTTTATCACTGTCTACTGCCTCAAATGTTTTATTGAAAAACGTCCCGTAAATTTGTCAGGCAGGAACGACCTCTCGTAAACCCATGCTGAGATTCATTAATCAAATTATTTCTTCAAGGTGACTTCTGATAATATCAGCTATAATTGATTCTAATAATTTGCCTACTATAGACGTGAGGCTTATTGGACTTTAATTTGATGGAATGGACTTTATCCCGATTTGAATATAGGAACCACATTAGCTATCTTCCACATCTCTGGCACAAACACCAGTTAGGATGGACGTATTAAACACATTCGTTAATGGCTGACTAAGTTCCATCTTGCATTCTTTAAGTACCCTGGAAAACAACTCGTGGGGGTCCCGGGGACTTATTTTTGCTTCAGTTTATCTATCTGTTTGATAACCATGTCCCCCCGTGACAGTAATATTAGTTAACTTGAATTCTTCAGGAACTGAATAATTGTTAATTTTTGGAATCTCATTTACGTCTTCGTGTGTAAAGACTGACAAAAAATAGTCATTAAATAGAGAACACATTTTCAGTTCGTTATCCGTCAGCTGTCCATTCCCAATTTTCAGAGGTCCTACCTTTTCCCTCACCTTCGTCCTATACACTTGAAAGAACCCTTTTGGATTAGTCTTTGATTCATTAGCAACCTTAATCTCATAGTCACGTTTAGCCTTTCTAATCCCATTTTTTACTTATCTTTTCAACTGAACATATTGGTTAATAAGGTTAACATCTGTGAATGAATGGTTCAGAGAACCGACGAGTTGGTAAATTAGACACATATGCAACACTTGGGTATCTTTATTGAGGAAACGTTTGCCACATAGTGGCTTCATCAGTCCATACAAAGGAGAATCGTGAAGAACAGAAGGATGTGAGGTTGTCAGGCCCTCAATCTTGAGATGATGTTGTCAGTCCATCAATCTTGAATAGAATAACAGCATATGAGCAGAGGGAGCTTATATACTGTAGACAGGAGAGGTGCAGCAGTTGTAGGAGGTGTCACATTTGTTCAATGTGGAAGTAGGTCGTGCCCAAGGAATAGGCAAGCGAAGAAATCCCTTATAAGATACCAAGATGTTGCAGTGTCAGACAGGATGTGAATGAATGGTTCAGAGAACCGACGAGTTGGTAAATTAGACACATATGCAACACTTGGGTATCTTTTTGAGGAAACGTTTCGCCACATAGTGGCTTCATCAGTCCATACAAAGGAGAATCGTGAAGAACAGAAGGAGGTGGAGGTTGTCAGGCCCTCAATCTTGAGATGATGTTGTCAGTCCATCAATCTTGAATAGAATAACAGCATATGAGCAGAGGGAGCTTATATACGAGTCCCACTCAAATCCAACCCCTCTCACTCATGAATTTATCCAACCTAAATTTGAAACTACCCAAGGTCCTAGCTTCAATAACCCTACTAGGCAGACTGTTCCACTCATCAACTACCCTATTTCCAAACCAATACTTTCCTATATCCTTTCTAAATCTAAACTTATCTAACTTGAATCCATTATTGCGGGTTCTCTCTGGAGAGATATCCTCAAGACCTATTTATATCCCCTTTGTTAATACCCCATTTTCCACTTGTATACCTCGATCATGTCTCCCCTCATTCTACGTCTTACAAGTGAATGTAATTTTAGGGTCTTCAATCTTTCTTCGTAAGGAAGATTTCTAATGCTATGTATTAATTTAGTCATTCTACGCTGAATGTTTTCTAACAATTTATGTCCATTCTGTAATATGGAGACCAGAACTGAGCTGCGTAATCTAGGTGAGGCCTTACTAATGATGTATAAGCTGTAATATAACCTCTGGACTTCTGTTGCTAACACTTCTTGATATAAATCCCAGTAATCTATTTGCCTTATTACGTACGCTTAGGCATTGCTGTCTTGGTTTAAGGTTGCTGCTTACCATCACCCCCAAGTCCTTCTCGCAATCTGTATGGCTAAGTTCTACGTTATTTAACTTATAAGTGCTTGGGTTATGGACACTCCCGAGCTTCAGAACCTTGCATTTATCTACATTGAACTGCATCTGCCACTTTTCTGACCACGAATTAAGTTTGTCTAAATCTTCCTGAAGTTCTATGACATCTATGTTTGAATCAATTATCCTACCTATCTTCGTGTCGTCGGCGAATTTACTCATATCACTAGTAATTCCCTCATCAAGGTCATTGATATATATTATAAATAAAATGGGCCTAAGACTGATCCCTGTGGAACACCACTTTTACAAGTCCCCATTCGATTTAACCCCATTTATGCACACTCTCTGCTTCCTATTGGTGAGCCATGACTCGATCCATGACAGCACTTTTCCCCCAATGCCATGAGCTCCACTTTCTTTATTAGTCTCTGGTGCGGTACTCTATCAAAAGCCTTACTAAAGTCTAAATAAACAATATCGAATTCTTTATCGTGATCAACAGCCTAAAAAACTTTACTGAAGAAGGTTAATAAATTTGGCAGGAACGGCCCTCGTGAATCCATGGGGACATTAATCAAATTATGGTTATCTAGATGGCTTCAATAATATCAGCTAAATTGACTCTAAATTTGCCTACAATTGAGGTCAGGCTTATTGGGCGGTAGTTTGACGGAGTGACTTGTCCCCTGTTTAAAAAAAAGGAATTACATTAGCCATCTTCCACATATCAGACACTACACCGTTTGAAGAGAAAATTAAAAATGTTTGATATTGGTTAAAAATTCCATTTCTTCCTTTTAAAAACCCTTGCAAAGCTCATCGGACCCGGCGATTTATTTTGTTTCAGTCGGTGCTGTTTCAAATCATTTCGTAGTGACTGTGATATTCATAATTTTTTCTTCTGGGCCTCTGTAAAAATTAATTACTGGGTTTTTTAAAGTCTTCCTGTGTGAAAACCGAGAGAAAATAATTAAAAAAGAGCCCTATCATTCTCCTTGTCAGTAAGATGCCCAAAGTTATTTTTAAGGGGCCTATCTTATCCCTAACTTTTTTTTTTATATACCTGGAAAACTTTTGGGTTAGTAAGGAAAAAATTTTTTTGGGGTTGTTGAAAAAAATTTTTCATATTCTTTATCACTGTCTACTGCCTCAAATGTTTTATTGAAAAACGTCATAAATTTGTCAGGCAGGAACGACCTCTCGTAAACCCATGCTGAGATTCATTAATCAAATTATGTTCTTCAAGGTGACTTCTGATAATATCAGCATAATTGATTCTAATAATTTGCCTACTATAGACGTGAGGCTTATTGGACTTTAATTTGATGGAATGGACTTATCCCTGATTTGAATATAGAACTACATTAGCTATTTCCCCAATTCTGGCCAACACCAGTTAGATGGACGTATTAAACACTTCTTAAAAGGGCTGACTGTTCCTCTTGCATTCTTTGTACCCAAAAAAAACCTCGTCGGGTCCCGGGGACTTTTTTGCTTCAGTTTATCTATCTGTTTAAAAAATTCCCTCGGACAGTAATATTGAATTGAATTCTTCAGAACTGAATAATTTTAATTTCTGGAATCTCATTTACGTCTTCTGTGTAAAGACTAAAAAAAAATTCAAAATAGAGAAAAATTTTCAGTTCGTTATCCGTCAGCGTCCATTAATTTTGACCCTTTTCCCACCTTCCCCCCAAACAAAAAACCCCCTTTTGGATTGTTTTTGATTATTAAAAACCTTAATCTATGTACTTTATTTAAAATTTTACATCTTTTAAAAAATTTTGGTTAAAAGGGGTTAAATCTCCTTTTCCCATAAATTCCTTTTTCCCCCCAATAAATGTTTTGCCCCTGTTAACCCATTTGGGTCTTATTATTGAAAATTTTTTCGGGGAATAAAATTTTTGTCCCGTTGTACATTATTGAAAAAATCATAAACCGATCCCATCTTCGTTAGCTAGTTTCCCCCCAGTCGATTTTAACGGTTTCCCTAAGCCAAAAATATAATCGGCAGAACAAAAATCAAACTTTTCCGTTTATCCCAATTCTCGTCCCCCCAGTAATTTAAAAGAAGGGGATTTGTGATCACTAGCTCCAAGCCTTCAGTGATCTCCAGATTTTTAAAAGATTTTTTATTTGACAAGACGGGGGTCGAGCAAATTATTACCTCTGGTACCCGTCACACACGTTAAAAAAACAGTCCTGAACTACTTCATAAAGTCACTGGCCCCCAGATTACCGGAAAAAGAAGTCCAGTCAATTTGACAAAGTTAAAATCCCCTACTATCACTACGTTATTGTGCCTAGAAGCCCTAACAATTTCGCCCAAAAAGGTCTCCCTCATCGTGCCCCAAGCCTGAGGTCGGTATATTACACCTAGAATCAGTTTTTTTTGACCTTCTAGAAACTCTACCCAAACAGATTTTTTTGATCCATTTTTTTTTATGTAGATGAATGGTTCAGAAACCGACAAGTTGTTAAATTAGAAAATATGTAACACTTGGGTATCTTTATTGAGGAAACGTTTCGCCACACAGTGGCTTCATCGTCCAATACAAAGTAGAAAGTAGAAAAGAGGAGGAGTTTGAGGTAATCAGTCCCTCGGCCTGAGTCGATGTTTCAGTCCATCAAGGTGACTTCTAATAGTATCAGCTAAATTGATTCTAAAATTTGCCTACTATAGATGTGAGGCTTTTGGACGGTAATTTGATGGAATTGACTTACCCCATTTGAATATAGGAACTACATTATATCTTCCACATCTCTGGCACAACACCATTGGATGCACGTATTAAACACTTCGTTAATGGCTGACTAAGTTCCATCTTAAAAACTAAGTTCTCAAAGGTTTTTAAACTATCCCCTATTTTAAGACTGTCACAGCCCTTTCCACCTGACCCAGCATTCCCCCCTGACTAAATCCTATAAATATTCATGTTGCCCTTCTTCCAGGTAGATCTGTCTGGTGATAAACCCCCTGCGTGGGCGAAACGTTGTCAATAAAGGATCACATTATACTGCTTATGTGTTTATTTTTCCCAGACGTTTCAACGTTCGCTCTCCAACACAAGCTCAACCAGGTTGAGCCATCAATCCATTCACACTAGAAGAAGAAGTGACAACCCCCCCATTCCTTGAATATAAGAACATAAGAATGGAGGAACACTGCAGAAGGCCTACGGCCCAAACAGGTCCTTATCAAAACCACCACCTGAAATTTACTCACGACACTAATCAAACCCCCCCCCCCCCACTCATATTTGTCCAATCTTTTTTAAGGTACCCAAGGTCCTAGCCTCTGTCACCCTACTGGAAGATTGTTCACGCATCTACAACTTGTTCGAAAACCGCTTGCCTATGTCCTTTCTAAATCTAATTTATCCCCAAATTTAAATTTTTTTTTGGTTCTTACTTGGTTGATACTCAGTATTTTATTAATATCTCCTTTGTTTATGGTAAATTAGACACATATGCAACACTTGGGTATCTTTATTGAGGGGAAAAGTTTCGCCCCCTTTCTCCATACAAAGGAGAATCGTGAAGAACAGGAGGAGTGTGAGGTTGTCAGTCCCTCAATCTTGAAAAGAATAACAGCATAGACAGAGGAACATATACTGTAGACAGGAGAGTTCAGAAGTTGTAGGAGGGGTCACATTTGTTCAATGTGGAAGTAGGTCGTGCCCAAGGAATAGGCAAGCGAAGAAATCCCTGTATTAAGATACCAAGATGTTGCATCCTTTGTTTATGCCCATCATCCACTTGTACACTCGATGATATCTCCCCCCATTCTACGTCTCCGAGAGGGGGATTCAACGCTCAAAATCTATCTTCATACGGGAGATTTTTATACTGTAAATAATTTTAGCATTTTTTTTCCCCCCCTAGATTATGGCCCGTTCTGGTCTCCATTTTCAGAATGGATATAAATTCGTTAAAAAAATTAGCATTAGAAATCCCCCTATGAAGAAAGATTGAAGACCCTTAAATTACATTCACTTGTAAGACGAAAATGAGGGGGGACATGATCGAGTTTATATATATTTTTCCATTGTGTCTATTTTATACCATTTATTTCCGAGGTATATAAGTGGAAGATGGGTATTAATAAGGGGATATAAATAAGGTTTTGGGGAAAAACCCCGACCTCCAGGCTTGGATCACGATAGAGGAGACTTCTTTGGGCGAAATTTTGGGCTTGGGGGACAAAACGTTTTGTGGGGGTTTTAATTTAGAAAAAGACTGGACTTTTGACCGGTAATCTGGAGTCCAGTGACTTTATGGAAGATTTGGCTGTTTTCTGAAGCGGTGTGGACCTACCAGAGGTAATAATTTGCTGACCTAGTCTTTAAAAAAGCTCTTGTAAATAATCTGGGATCACTGAAGAGCTTGGGCAGTGATCACAAATCCATTACTTTTAATATTACATGGGAGTACGAGAATGGGGGTAATACGGAAAATTCCTGATTTTCGCTGCCGATTTTATTGGACTTAGGGAACACCTGTCTAATCTCGACTGGGGAATCTAGTAACGAACGATGGGTTTGCGTTTATGATTTTTTTAATAATGTACAACGGACAGAGTATTTTTTCCCCAAAAAATTTAGGTCAAATAATAACGATCCCAAATGGATTAACAGGAGGCTAAAAAATTTATTAGGGAAAAAGAAATTTTAAGGGGCATCAAAAGGAGATGTTTAACCTTTTTACCAATATGTTCAGTTGAAAAAAGAAGAAAAAAGGGGTTAAAAAAGGTAAACGTGACTATGAGATTAAGGTTGCTAATGAATCAAAGACTAATCCAAAAGGGTTCTTTCAAGTGTACAGGAGAAGGTGAGGGAAAAGAAAGGCCCTGAAAATTGGGAATGGACGCTGAGGATAACAACGGGAAATGTGTTCATATTTAATGACTATTTTTTTTCAGTCTTTACACAAAAAGACGTAAATGAGAAGAAATTAAAATTATTCAGTTCCTGAAGAATTCTTAACTAATATTACTGTCACGAGGGACATGGTTATCGAACAGATAGATAAATGAAGCAAAAAAAGTCCCACCCGACGAGTTGTTTTCCGGGGTACTTAAAGAATGCAAGATGGAACTTAGTCAGCCTTTTAAGTGTGTTTAATACGTCCATCCTAACTGGTGTTGTCCGAGATGTGGAAATAGTAATGTAGTTCCTATATTCAAATCAGGGGTAAGTCCATTCCATCAAATTACCGTCCAATAAGCCTCACTCTATAGTAGGCAAATTATTAGAATCAATTATAGCTGATATTATCGAATACCTTGAAGAACATAATTTGATTAATGAATCCAGCATGGGTTTAGGGGTCGTTCCTGCCGAAAAATTTACTGACTTTTTTTAATAAAACATTTGAGGCAGACAGTAAAAATATGATATATTTTTCTTTTTCAGTAAGGCCTTCGATAGAGTACCTCACAAGAGACTCTTAAAAAAGGTGGCAGCTCATGGTATGGAGGTAAAGTTCTAGCATGGATAGAGGCTTTTAACCAATAGAAAGCAGAGTTTCCCCTTAATGGGGTCAAATCTAAAAAGGGGGTTTTCATAGGGGGTTCCCACAAGGATCAGTTTTGGGCCCCCTTTTGTTCAAATTTTCTTTTTTGACCTTGATGAAGGAATTGCAAGTGACATGAGTAAATTCGCCGACGACACGAAGGGAGGATAATTGATTCAAACATAGATGTCATAGAACTTCAGGAAGATTTGAAAAACTTAATTCGTGGTAAAAAATGGAGATGCAGTTAAAAGTAGATAAATGAAAATTTGAAGCTGGGGGCCCCTAACCCAAGCCCCTTAAAAAATAACGAGAACTTAGCCATACAGAGGAAGGGGCTTGGGGTGATGGTCAGCAGCAAAACCTTTTAAACCAAGACAAATGTGCGAGTAAAAGGCAAATAGATTTGGGGTTTTTTTTTAAAATGTTTTCAACAGAAGTCCAGAGGTTTATTGCTTTTCATCATTAGTAAGGCCTCACCTAGAAAACCGCTCAGGGCTCCTTTTACAGAATGGACAAAATTCGTTAGAAAACATTCAGCGTAGAATGACTAAATTAATACAAAAATTAGAAATCTTCCTTGAAGAAAATTGAAGACCCTTAAAACATTCACTTGTAAAACGTAGAATGAGGGGGCGTCGAGGTATAAATGGAAAATGGGATTAACAAAAAGGGGTATAAAAAAGGTCTTGAGGATATCTCTCCAAAAAGAACCCGCAATAATGGATTCAATTAGATAAGTTTGATTTAGAAAGGATATGGAAAGTATTGGTTTGGAAAAAGGGTAGTTGATGAGTGGAACAGTCTGCCCCTGGGGGTTTTGAAGCTAGGGGCCCTTGGGGTTTCAAATTTAGGTTGGTAAATTCATGAGGAGAGGGGGTTTGGTTTGAGTGGGACTCGCAAATGAGTGAATGGAATTGTCAAAGCTTATTTCTTGGGAGCATTGAAAATTGGTTGAACAAGTGTTCTGTTATAGGATTTGAAGGACCTGCCTAGTATGGGCCAACAGGCCTGCTGCAGTGTTCCTCCTTTCTTATGTTCTTATCTAGATAACCATAATTTGATTAATGATACTCAGCATGGATTACGAGGGGCCGTTCCTGCTTATCTAATTTATTAACCTTCTTCACTAAAGCTTTTGAGGCTGTTGATCACGATAAAGAATTCGATATTGTTTATTTAGACTTTAGTAAGGTTTTGATAGAGTACCGCACCAGAGACTTTTAAAAAAAGTGGCAGCTCATGGCTTGGGGGGAAAAAGTGCTGTCATGGATCGAGTCATGGCTCACCAATGGGGAACAGAGAGGTGCATAAATGGTTTTAAAATGAGGGGGACTTGTAACAAGTGGTGTTCCACAGGGAGGGGGCTTAGGCCCGTTGTTATTTAAAAATATATATCAATGACCTTGACGAGGGAATTACTAGTGACATGAGCAAATTCGCCGACGACACGAAAATAGGTAGGATAATTGATTCAAACATAGATGTCATAGAACTTCAGGAAGATTTGGGGAAAAACAAATTGTGGTCAGAAAAGTGGCGGGGAAATTCAATGTAGATAAATGAAGGTACTGAAGTCGGGAGTGTCCATAACCCAAGCACTTATAAGTTAAATACCGTAGAACTTAGCCATACAGATTGCGAGAAGGACTTGGGGGTGATGGTAAGCAGAACCCTTTTTAAACCAAGACAGCAACCCCCTAAGCGTACGTAATAAGGCAAAGGGGATTACTGGGATTTATATCAAAAGGTTAGCAACAAACCCCAGAGGTTATATTACAGCTTTATACATCATTAAAAAAGGCCTCACCTATTTTTGCAGCTCAGTTCTGGTCTCCATATTACAGAATGGACAAAATTTCCCCGTTGAAAACATTCAGCGTAGAATGACTAAATTAATACAAATTTTTAGAAATTTCCCTTTTACGAAGAAAGATTGAACCCCCTTAAATTACATTCACTTGTAAGACGTAGAAGGGGGGAGACATAAGGGTATACAAGTGGAAAATGGGTTTTTCAAAGGGGATATAAATAAGGTCTTGAGGATATCCCAAAAGAGAGAACCCGCAATAATGGATTCAAGTTAGATAAGTTTAGATTTAGAAAGGATATAGGAAAGTTTGGGGGTTTGGAAATAGGGTAGTTGATGAGTGGAACAGTCTGCCTAGTAGGGTTATTGGGCCCCGGGGACCTTGGGTATTTCCCCAAATTTAGGTTGGATAAATTCATAGTGAGAGGGGTTGGTTTGGGGAGTGGGACTCGCGCATGAGTGGGTAGAATTGTAAAGCTTATTTCTTGGGTAGCATTGAAAATTGGGTTGAGCAAATATTCTGTTAGTGGGGGATTGTGAAGGACCTCCCCAGTATGGGCCAACGGGCCCTTTTCTGCAGTTTTCCCCTTTTTTTTTCTTATGTTCTTATGTTCTTTTAAGAAGCTGGGGGGGATGAGCTATAAGGAAAGGCTAAAAGGAGCTAACCCCGGGCAACACTAAAGGACAGAAGGACCGAGGTGAGATAATTGCAGTGTTTTAAAAAAGACAATTTTTACAGGGGGAGTATGTTTGAGGGGGCGGGTCTCAGGTAAAACGAGGGTGCCCCCAGAAGCAAAAGGATGTTTAAAAGGGGGTCTCAGGTACAGAGGGTGCAGCTAGAAGCTAAGGTAGGGGTTTAGAGGCTCTCAGGTACACGAGGGTGCACCCAGAACCCAAGAGTATGTTTGAGAGGCGGGTCTCAGGAACGAGGGCACCCAGAACCCAAAAAAAATTTTTAGAGGCGGATCTCAGGTACACGAGGGGGGCAGCTAGAAGCTAGTAGGTTTGAGGGGGGGGGTTCGGGGACACAGGGGGCAGCTAGAAGCTAAGAACAAATGAGTCACAGAGATGTCGGAAATGCTTTTTTTGTCTTAGAGTGGTCAGGAAGTGCAACTTCCTAGACAGCAAATGGTAGAATCCATTCATAAATTTAAAAAAAAGGGGGTGGATAGCTCACGCAGCCGAGTGAACCCCAAACGGCCAGAGGATTTTAATTAAGAACATAAGAACAGAGGAACACTGCAGCAGGCCTGTTGGCCCCCTTTTAGGCAGGTCCTTCACATTCCATCCCACTAACAGAATATTTTCAATGCCACCCAAGAAATAAGCTTTGATAATTTTATTTAAATAACCCCACTCAAACCCCCAACCCCTTTACTCATGAATTTATCCAACCTAAATTTAAAAAAAACCCAAGGTCCCTGCTTCAATAACCCCACTAGGCAGACTGTTCCACTCATCAACTCCCTATTTCCAAACCAATACTTTCCTATATCCTTTCTAAATCTAATTATCTAAGAATTCATTATTGCGGGTTTCTCTTGGAGAATACCCTCAAGACCTTATTTATATCCCCTTTTTTAAACCCATTTTCCTTGATACCTCGATATGTTCCCCCCCTTCTACGTCTTACAATGAATGTAATTTAGGGTTTAATCTTTTTTTTAAAAAGATTTCTAATGCATGTATTAATTTTTTCATTCTACGCTGAATGTTTTCTAAAAATTTAAGTCCATTCTTTTAAATGGAGACCCCAACTGAGGGGTAATCTAGGTGAGGGGCCTTTTTAATGATGTATAAAGCTGTAATATAACCTCTGGCTTCTGTTGCTAACACCCCTTATATAAATCCCAGTAATCTATTTGCCTTTTCGTACGCTTAGGCATTGCTGTCTTGGTTTAAGGTTCTGCTTCCCCCACCCCCAAGTCCTTTTGCAATCGTTGGCTAAGTTCTACGTTATTTAACTTATAAGTGCTTGGGATGGACACTCCCGAGCTTTAGAACTTTCATTTATCTACATTGAACTGCATCTGCCATTTTTTTGCCCAGGAATTAGTTTTTCTAAATCCTCCTGGTTCACTGAATCTACGTCGAATCTTATCCTACCTATCTTCGTGTCATCGCGAATTTGCTCATATCACAGAAATTCCCTCGTAAGGGGTCATTTATATATATTATAAACAAAAGGGGGCCCAAAACCGATCCCTGAGGAACGCCACTTGTTACAGATCCCCACTCCGTTTAAACCCCCCACTTATGCACACTCTCTGCTTCCTTTGGTGAGCCATGACTAATACAACAATTTTCCCCCAATCCATGAGCGCCACTTTCTTTAACAGTCTCTGTGTGGTACTCTAAAAAAAGCCTTACAAAAACCCCAAATAAACAATATCGAATTCTTTATCATTATCAACTGCCTAAAAACCCCCCAAAAAAAATTAACAAATTAGTTGGCAGGAAGGCCCCTGGTAAACCCCATGCTGGTATCATTAATCAAATTATACCTATCGAGAGGGCCCTTTTAAAATTTTATTTCCAATTATTAATTATTAATTTTTCCTTTGAATACTAAGCACATGTGAATCTCAGTGTTTGTGTAATGAGATTAATCATCTGATCCAGACACTTATTTTGTCCACATACAGACAATAAATACATTTTTGCAGCACTCGTCAATTTTGAACGACTGATAAACTACTCCAAAACCAAAATACCCAGAACTCACTACGACAGTTAGCTGGTCCACGAGTTACAGCGACCAGCGGAGACCGGGGGCCACGAGACTCCCCCACAAATAGGTTATAAAAACGGTAAGTACAAGGTAAATTTGGGAAAGGGGGAAAGAGATAACATAGACGTGGTGACACAAAACATTCAAGAACACACTTAACCTGCACATGAAGAAAGAACCTCATGACGACGTTTCATTAAAAAGTTGACATAACAAACAGGTTATTGTACAGCCCCAGTTGCTCCATGTTCAAATAAAAAATTGAGAATTAGATACATCGTTGTTCAAAAAATGCACACTCTTGTTCAATGACTCGTCAGGAAAATTATCAAATAATTGCAATAAAACAAAAAATTGACTTAAGAATAGCAGAATAACGTAATATCGGTTCTTGTAAACAGATACAAAAAAATCTGGGAGAACGATTGGGACCCCCGACCGTCTGTATTCACCTGATATTCCATTGTAAAAAAGTTTTTTCGTAAATAGAGACAATGAGAAGAAAATAGGCGGTGCCTGTGGGCGAGGATGGCTGCCAAAGTGGGTTTTTGGTGGAAGCGGTAAGTTTGCAATAAGTTATTTGTGAAACCCCCCAAAAAAAGACGTTGGTCAGGAGCAGATTATTGTGGAGGATAAGAAGTAATTAGGGGGGGGGCAGAGTCCATCGTCTTTTTTTGCTTTCCAGAAATTCCGATATTGCCTTAATAGTTTCTGGGGACAAGGAACACAGGAAGCGCAACACAAGGGGCAGAAGATATAGGTTCAGTAGAGTGGGAAACTTTGGAACTATGAAAGTAGGAGACAGAGAGGGAAGGGCCCAGGGGGGGTAATTTGAGTGCGGGGAGGTGGGTAGTGATAGCACAGGAGGTGGAGGGGGGTCCACAACTGCCACTGACGCGGGAAGAAGCAAGGAAAAAAAACCCAAAGGGTTTAATTGGGAAAGTTAAGCACGGAGGACCAATACATTGGAAAAAGTTAAGCACGGAGGACCCCAAACATTGGAAGAAAGTTAAGCACGGGGGGCCAATACATTGGAAAAAGTTAAAAACACGGAGGACCAATAATTGGAAAAAGTTTTTTAAAGACTGTGTTGATGTAAAAGATGAGAAACTAGCCGGGAAAGGCCGGGGACTTAAAACGTGTGAAACAGAATAGGAAGCATGGGAGAAGGCGAAAAGGTGGTACATCACGGTGGGACTTTGTGGGGTTGCACACAGGGATGATTGTGGAAAGGGGGACAACAGGTCATCTGAGTTCACACAACATTCAGATCCTTGTCAGGGGGTCGCCCCGGGAAGGGGGCGAGTCACGTCAGAGTGAATGACAGGTCCTCCATTTCCTAAAAATCAGTTTTACATTTAAAAACAGGTCACGGGGGGAATATGAAAAAGGGAAGCGTTTTCTTAGTTAGAGGAAGTGGGGGTCAACTGCCGAATAAATTATGGTCAACTGCACCACAGACCGGGGATTCCGCTGATCTATAATACGGCCGGGTGGCCAAAGCACCAGCAATGTCTACATTGTTGAGTTGTGGGGGGAATTCCCCCTAGTTGCAAGCGTTACCCCCCAATAAAACCAAGTCAGGAAGCTCCCAGCAGTCATAGGTCACTTGAACAATATTGTTGGGGTACCGCCCCCAGCCTAGTCAGGGGAAGGGGATATTTCCTGTTGAAAACTGGGGGTTTGAACTCAATCGCCCCCAATTCTGGGCCACAGACCACGGAGGGGGGGGTTGAACTCGGCTAGTGAGGATTTTGTTGGTGGGGTTTTTTTTCCCCAGTAGTTTATTTTGATTCGCCATTTTCAGGAATTTTTCGGGGAAATACCAACTAGAATGAAGAAAATGTCTTGGACGGGGCGGAATGTCGTCAATAGAAGAGGAGGGGGGGAAGTTTGTAAGCTTGCTGTATTCTTCACATAGCCTCAAGTGCTATGATAATACCATGGTCAGTGAGGTAATCAGTAGGTGTCGTTGGCCGCAGAAAAAAATTTTGTCCCCAATTGTCCTTGAAATACAGTTTGGAGAGGAAGAGGTTTAAACAGCATGTTTCTTAAAAAAAGCGAGGAGTGCCAGTTATAGTGCCACATGAGTATGACTAATAATATCCATGATCAAAGTCGTTATTGATTTTCGTTAAAAAAAAGGGGGAGTGGGAGAGGGGGGGCTCAAGAAGAGAAACAAAAAAATTCCCCTTTTGTTCAAGAGTACGTTCAAGAGCAGATGCTGGTTGGAAACCCTGCCTACACAACTCTTCATGCCAGTAAACAGCACTTCAGGATGGCATCTCACATCAACCCCAACCAGGCTCAGCCAACATGGCAGGAAGACCGGAAAGCGTCTAGAATAATCCCCAGCTCCTCATCTCCCGGAACCGACAGGCACCTCTGGGTACTCCGTCACGTACGAACACGCAAGACGGCCACAAGGACCCCGGAGGGCGCTCGGAACATCCCAGATAATCCAGTTCTCACAGCAAACAACAACAACTGAGGTTTTTAAGGAACGATATGAACAACTATTTCCTTTTCGTTAAACCTAGGAA
>WNWK01021822.1:0-33543 GCA_009830355.1 Cherax destructor | reverse complement strand
TCTTATATAACCTGTCGGATCTGTCAGGCCTGGTTTTGTCCGAAAAATGTAACATGCGTAGAAGTAGCACAAATCGATTCACTGGTATAATATCACTGAAAGCTGGTGTTGCAATCAATCTGTCTGTTGACCAATATGATTTGATACGGTGTTTATAAACATGCGGCATAAGCATTATTGTGGCAAAGAAAAGATACATCTCTGCCACAGTTGTCTCCTTCCACTGGTGTAGACGTGATTTTGGTGAAAGAATCGTGTTTGCCATGGTGTAATCGAAGTATCTGTTGCTTTCTCTGATAATAATGTCTATCAGGGGTTCGTCAAAGAATAACTGGAAACATTCCAGTTCACTGGCATTGTTCCCAAGTGGACAAGATGGGCGTAATCACTGTGACTTTCATCAAACTGATGGGTATTGGGAATAAAATTGTCAGCTTCCTGCCAATCCCAGGTGCGGTCTGCTGGTGGGTACTGGATATTTACAGGTGGTTGTGGGGTTGTAGAAGTGGAGGTTGTGGTTGTGGGGTTGGTGGGTGGGTGAGGGTTGCCTTTGTTGTAGCTGAGCTGAGTCAGCGGCGTGGGTGCCAGCATGGTCCACTGCTGGTGCCTCGCGCGCCACACCACCACCACCACTACCAGTTGCATGCACATTTCTCATACCAATTGCAACGCTATCATCATCATTTTCACTATCACTTCCTGTTGTACGCCCACGGGATGTACTCCGAGATGTACTCCTAACCCTTGGAAGAGCATATGGCACACTACCAGAGCGCATATACCGTCGTATATACTGACGCTTCACTGGTGAATATTCCTCTTCACTCGCTACTGGAACTATTTCGAAGGGCTTGGAGTTCATAGTCACTATCAGTATCATCACCATTGCTCACATCTGAGTCTGGGACATTAGAAAATAGGAGTTTCCGCCTTCGTTCTGGTACAACTGGCCGTGAACAAGACGCCACAGCACCAGAGGTGGACGGCTGTGGGTCGTCGGGGTTTTCCTCACTTATACCGGTATTATGGTCACTATTTTCGGTCACAACCGCCTCAAAACCTTGAAAGTCACCTTCACTAACACCCCCATCACTGTTAGAACTGTCACTGATGAATAAAAAGTGTCCCAATTCGCCGAGGTAAGGTGTTTCTTGCTGCGAGGCATGGTGAAGAAGGTGTACTGAAATGGTGTTCCCACAATGCACCACTGGGTGCCCGATTTTTCCTACTGCGCACCTGACCACGCAGACCCATTCTCTCATCCCTAGGCCTACCAGCTGTTTCCCGCTTAATTTGAAGCCGCTAGAATTTACGCGTACTAGTACGGCACCAACCCCTGCTCGTAAACGTACTAGTACGGCACCGACCCCGAAAGGGTTAAACAATCAGAAAAATAATCTTAACATTTTGATAAGAAAAAATAATTTTTTTTTTTCGAATATTTCTCGACATAGAATGACAGTTTCAGAGAGGGCCTCCGACAGTCAAAGGGTTAATGCAAATTATCCCTAAGCTCTTACCAGCACTCTGCAAATATTGATCAAGTGTTCTAATTTGTCATTAGGTTTATGGCAGCTGCAATATTTACATGTATTATAAACATTTTGTAACTAAGTAATAAGGAAGCACTGCAGACATAACTGAATATAAAGTTTAGAGAAGAAAATGTGAAAAAAGAGGCACTTTAGAAATAAGCATGGCATGATCTATTCCTGCTTTATTCCCAGAAAAAACAATGGTCAAGCAAATAAGGTGGACAAGAGTAAACCTGAAGTCAAAGAATCAGACCAAAGAAAGTTACATAAAATTTCTATTAAGAGGACCAAACTCACTCGTACAATGGCTTATGGAAACTTACTACTGAAAATCATTAGTGTTAGAAAACCTGTTAGAAGACAGCAAGCTAAATAAATTTCAATGTAGTTCATGTTAAAATTTAAAGGGGTAGAATAACAAGGATACAACAAAGTTTAATGTGGAAAAACAAAACTAAACATACCATGAAAACCATTAAAATTAACACCAACTAGGGTGCAAGTAAAATGCAATGCTTATTCAGCACTGTGCAAGCCCATTGCATTTAAGAACTTGCCTTTCACAAAGTACATGGTTAAAAATGGAATGTCATTTAACTTTATTTTTTTTTTTTTTTTCAACAAGTCGGCCGTCTCCCACCGAGGCAGGGTGACCCAAAAGAAGAAAATCCCCAAAAGGAAAATACTTTCATCATCATTCAACACTTTCACCACACTCATACATAATCACTGTCTTTGCAGAGGCGCTCAGATACGACAGCTGAGAATAGTCCCTCCCAGCTGTCACTATCCCAGACCCCTACTTTAAAGTGCAGGCATTGTACTTCCCATTTCCAGGACTCAAGTCCAACTAAATCAATTAACTGGCTTCCCTGAATCCCTTCACAAAATGTTACCCTGCTCACACTCCAACAGATCGTCATGTCCCAAAAACCATTCGTCTCCATTCACTCCTATCTAACACGCTCACACATGCTTGCTGGAAGTCCAAGCCCCTCGCCCACAAAACCTCCTTTACCCCCTCCCTCCAACCTTTTCTAGGATGACCTTTACCCCGCCTTCCTTCCCCTACAGATTTACACGCTCTCCAAGTCATTCTACTTTGATCCATTCTCTCTAAATGACCAAACCACCTCAACAACCCCTCTTCAGCCCTCTGACAAATACTTTTAGTAACTCCACACCTTCTCCTAATTTCCACATTCCGAATTTTCTGCATAATATTTACACCACACATTGCCCTTAGACAGGACATCTCCACTGCCTCCAGCCTCCTCCTCGCTGCAGCATTTGCAACCCATGCTTCACACCCACATAAGAGTGTTGGTACCACTATACTTTCGTACATTCCCTTCTTTGCCTCCATGGATAACGTTTTTTGTCTCCACAAATACCTCAACGCACCACTCACCTTTTTTCCTTCATCAATTCTATGGTTAACCTCATCCTTCATAAACCCATCCGCTGACATGTCAACTCCCAAATATCTGAAAACATTTACTTCTTCCATAATCCCTCTCTCCAATGTGATATCCAATTTTTCTTTATTTAAATCGTTTGATACCCTCATCACCTTACTCTTATCTATATTCACTTTCAACTTTCTACCTTTACACACACTCCCAAACTCATCCACTAACCTTTGCAACTTTTCTTTAGAATCTCCCATAAGCACAGTACCATCAGCAAAAAGTAACTGTGTCAACTCCCATTTACTTCTTTTACAACCCCATCTATAAATATACAGTGGAACCCCGGTTAACGAACACCCGGAAATCGTGCAATTATGTAAGTATAATATTGTAAGTGCTTGTGGAAGTGTATTTTGGGGGTCTGAAATAGACTGACCTAAATGACATTTTTTCTTAAGGAAGTAAATTCGTTCGGTAATGGCACTTGAGCAGGCTTCTGCAATGAATTTTTTTCGTTAACCGGGGTTCCACTGTATTAAACAACCATAGTTACATTACACATCCCTGTCTAAGACCTACTTTTACCGGGAAGTAATCTCCCTCTCTCCTACACACCCTAACCTGAGCCTCACTATCCTCATAAAAACTCTTTACACCCTTCAGTAACTTACTACCTATTCCATACACTTGCAACATTTGCCACATTGCTCCCCTATCCACTCTATCATATGCCTGTTCTAAATCCATAAATGCAATGAAAACTTCTCTACCTTTATCTAAATACTGTTCACATATATGCTTCACTGTAAACACTTGATCTACACATCACCTACCCACTCTAAAGCCTCCTTGCTCATCTGCAATCCTACTCTCTGTCTTACCTCTAATTCTTTCAATAATAACCCTGCCATACACTTTACCTGGTATACTCAGTAAACTTATCCCCCTATAATTTTTACACTCTCTTTTATCCCCCTTCCCTTTATATAATGGAACTATACATGCTCTCTGCCAATCCCTAGGTACCTTCCCCTCTTTCATACATTTATTAAAACAAAAATACAGTGGTTGTTCAATATATTTATAGATGGGGTTGTAAGAGAAGTGAATGCGAGGGTCTTGGCAAGAGGTGTGGGGTTAAAAGATAAAGATTCAGATACAAAGTGGGAGTTGTCACAGTTGCTTTTTGCTGATGACACTGTGCTTTTGGGAGATTCTGAAGAGAAGTTGCAGAGGTTGGTGGATGAATTTGGTAGGGTATGTAAAAGAAGAAAATTGAAAGTGAATATAGGAAAGAGTAAGGTGATGAGGATAACAAAAAGATTAGGTGACGAAAGGTTGGATATCAGATTGGAGGGAGAGAGTATGGAGGAGGTGAATGTATTCAGATATTTGGGAGTGGACATGTCAGCAGATGGGTCTATGAAGGATGAGGTGAATCATAGAATTGATGAGGGGAAAAGGGTGAGTGGAGCACTTCGGAGTCTGTGGAGACAAAGAACTTTGTCCATGGAAGTAAAGAGGGGAATGTATGAGAGTATAGTTATACCAACACTCTTATATGGGTGTGAAGCATGGGTGATGAATGTTGCAGCGAGGAGAAGGCTGGAGGCAGTGGAGATGTCATGTCTGAGGTCAATGTGTGGTGTGAATATAATGCAGAGAATTCGGAGTTTGGAAATTAGGAGGAGGTGCGGGATTACCAAAACTATTATCCAGAGAGCTGAGGAGGGGTTGTTGAGGTGGTTCGGACATGTAGAGAGAATGGAACGAGACAGAATGACTTCGAGTGTATAAATCTGTAGTGGAGGGAAGGCGGGGTAGGGGTCGGCCTAGGAAAGGTTGGAGGGATTGGTAAAGGAAGTTTTGTGTGCGAGGGGCTTGGACTTCCAGCAAGCATGTGTGAGCGTATTTAATAGGAGTGAATGGAGACAAATGGTTTTTAATACTTGACGTGCTGTTGGAGTGTGAGCAAAGTAACATTTATGAAGGGATTCAGGGAAACCGGCAGGCCGGACTTGAGTCCTGGAGATGGGAAGTACAGTGTCTGCACTCTGAAGGAGGGGTGTTAATGTTGCAGTTTTATAACTGTAGTGTAAAGCACCCCTCTGGCAAGACAGTGATGGAGTGAATGATGATGAAAGTTTTTCTTTTTCGGGCCACCCTGCATTGGTGGGAATCGGCCGATGTGTTAATAAAAAAAAAAAAAAAAAACACTCCAGCACTATATCCCCCCCTGCTTTTAACATTTCTGTCATGATCCCATCAGTTCCAGCTGCTTTACCCCCTTTCATTCTACGTAATGCCTCACACACCTCCCCCACACTCACATCCTGCTCTTCTTCACTCCTAAACGATGTTGTACCTCCCTGGCCAGTACATGAAATTACCGCCTCCCTTTTTTCATCGACATTTAAAAGTTCCTCAAAATATTCCCGCCATCTACCCAATACCTCCAGCTCCCCATCTACTAACTCCCCTACTCTGTTTTTAACTGACAAATCCATTCGTTCCCTTGGCTTTCTTACCTTGTTTATCTCACTCCAAAATTTTTTATTGTTTTCAGCAAAATTTCTTGACAGAGCCTCTCCCATTCTTTCATCCGCTCTTCTTTTGCACTCTCTCACCACTCTCTTCACCTTTCTTTTACTCTCCATATACTCTGCTCTTCTATTAACACTTCTGTTTTGTAAAAACCTCTCATAAGCTACCTTTTTCTCTTTTATCACACCCTTTACTTGTTCATTCCACCACTCACTCCTCTTTCCTCCTGCACCCACCCTCCTATAGTCACAAACTTCTGCCCCACATTTTAATACTGCATTTTTAAAACTATCCCATCTCTCTTCAACCCCCCTCCCACTATTCATACTTGCATTAGCCCACCTTTCTGCCAATAGTTGCTTATATCTCACCCTAACTTCCTCCTCCCTTAGTTTATACACTTTTACCTCTCTCTTACTTGCTGTTGCCATTTTCTTTTTGTCCCATCTACCTTTTACTCTAACTGTAGCTACAACCAAATAATGATCAGATATATCCGTTGCCCCTCTATAAACATGTACATCCTGAAGCCTACCCATCAACCTTTTATCCACATAATCCAACAAACTACTTTCCTTACGTGCTATATCATACCTTGTATATTTATTTATCCTCTTTTTCATAAAATATGTATTACTTATTACCAAACCTCTTTCTACACATTGCTCAATTACTGGTTCCCCATTTACATTTACCCCTGGCACCCCAAATTTACCTACTACTCCCTCCACAACATTTTTACCCACTTTAGCATTAAGATCCCCAACCACAATTACTCTCTTGTATTGTCTTTTAATAGTATGTATAACCATTTAATAATTTAAATAATACAGAACTAGAATAAACTCAATCAATTTCTTTAGCATTAAGTACTTAGTGAATAAGTCTCTAGAATAAACTGCCCCTAATGCCATGGCATGCCAGTGGCTCTCCTTGCATTACAGTTTTATAATTGTTTTATAATTGTTTTATAATTGTAACTACCAATAACATTGTACACTTGTAACATGCATTGAAATAAAAATTATTATTATTATATTATTATTAGTTCAAAATTCCCCACACACTCAATCAACATTTCCCAAAATCTCTCTCTCTCTCTCCCCTACACTTCTCTCTTCTCCAGGTGCATAAACACTTACTATAACCCACTTTTCACATCCAACCTTTATTTTACTCCACATAATCCTTGAATTTATACATTTATATTCCCTCTTTACCTGCCATAACTGATTATTCAACATTATTGCCACTCCTTTAGCTCTAACTCTATTTGAAACCCTTGACCTAATCCCATTTATTTCTCCCCACTGAAACTCTCCTACCCCCTTCAGCTTTGTCTCACTTAAAGCCAGGACATCCAGCTTCTTTTCACTCATAACATCTACAATCATCTCTTTCTTATCATTCGCACAACATCCATGCACATTCAAACATCCCACTTTGACGGTTTTCTTCTTTTTCTTTTTAGTAAGCTATACAGGAAAAGGGGTTACTAGCCCATTGTTTCCGGCATTTTAGTTTACTTTTACAACACGCATGGCTTACGGAGGAAAGATTCTTATTCCACTTCCCCATGGATATGAAAGGAAAAGCAATAAGAACAAGAACTATTAAGATAAAATCAAAGAAAACTCAGATGAGTGTGTATACATAAACGTGTACATGTTTATGTAGCGTGACCTAAGTGTAAGTAGAAGTAGCAAGACGTACCTGAAATCTTGCATGTTTATGAGACAGAAAAAAGACACCAGCAATCCTACCATCATGTAAAACAAATACAGGCTTTCGTTTTACACTCACTTGGCAGGACGGTAGTACCTCCCTGGGTGGTTGCTGACTACCAACCTACTACCTACTTTCATGTACCCTTTTATAATATAAAAGTCGAGGAAACCTTCAATTCAATCCCAAAGTTTAAATGAGCCTAAAATCAAAACAGGAAAGAAAAAAATACCCCATTAATGGTAATAACCTGAAGTTCAGTAAGGTAAACTGAACTATGGGGAGAATGGTATTCCCAGTTCTGAAATTTAGAGGATTGAATACAAGTCAGTCCCAGATGCTCTCATACCTAGGCACACCAACATGGCTTTAAATGGCCCAACATCAGGGTAAGATTGGGGTTGAGATTACACTAAAAATTATCAAATACTTTAAAATTTCTACAGGCAGAACCAGTCTGGGTGGCTGCCTGCTGGGTTCCCAAGCCACTCTGCCTTTCAAAGTTCCCTGGCTTTCATAGGTCAATTTTATAAAATTATAGGCAGCTTTATTTTGATACTAGGCACAGACTTTGGGATAGATACCACTTTATAAAGATCTTACCTCTGTTCAGCGTGTTCCCTATGGGATCTTCAACTGAGGAAGCTGCAGAATCAGATTCCCATATTTGTTGTTGGTCAGTGTTGTTTACTTGTTACAACTACACAATCAGCAACGAGGAAAGAAAGTAGAAACCAACTCCAAACTGCCCAGTCAAGTCAACACTGTCAACACTGTGGAGGGATTGAAGAATAACATGCAATGCAGAGTGACAGTTATCTGCTTTGCCAATGACTTCTTTGGAAGAGTGAAAGGTGCAAATAAGAGAAATTTAAGTGAATTTGTAGAAGGAAATGAAACAGGAAAAGACAAGGTTATGAGAATCTAGGCAACGAGAGATTGGATATCAGATTGGTAGGAGTATGACAGTGAATGGGTCAAGAAATCTGGAAGTGAACTTGACAGCAGATTGGTTTATGAAAAAATTGGCAAAACAAAGGAAAAAGTGAGTGAGTAATAGAGGATCTATGAAGAACTAGCCATTGAGTTAAGGGGAACGTGCCAGCACAGTTGCACAAGGTTACTCAAGAAACAGGACTTTCCTAATGTGGGTCTTCATCACATGATTATTCTCCATTGACACTTAGCCATTTGACCAAGGTCTTCCACTAGCTTGTTGGTACACCCCCTTTAAAAACTATTAGATCTATACCAACACTTAAAATATTGGTGTAAAATACAATAAGGAGGCTGGAGGCAGTGGATGTTGAGGGCAATGTGTACTGGGAATATTAATAATAATAATAATAATAATAATAATAATTTTTATTTCAATGCATGTTACAAGTGTACAATGTTATTGGTAGTTACAATTATAAAACAATTATAAAATTGTAATGCAAGGAGAGCCACTGGTATGCCATGGCATTAGGGGCAGTTTATTCTAGAGACTTATTCACTAAGTACTTAATGCTAAAGAAATTGATTGAGTTTATTCTAGTTCTGTATTATTTAAATTATTAAATGGTTATACATACTATTAAAAGACAATACAAGAGAAATTGGTTGAGTTTAATCTAGTTGTAGAATTTATTTCAAATTACAGTATGTTGATGCTATACTAGTATAATAACAATACTAGAAATAGTTTTTAGAGTTTCATCTAGGTATATATTTTATTTCAAATTAAGAAAATGATGATACTATAAGATTTTAAATGACAATATGATGATATGAAATTGCAGTACTCAGAGGCTGGAAATTAGGTGGGAGGGGGTTACCAAACTTATTCAAGAGGGCTGAGGTGGTTTGGACCTCAAGGGGATGGAACATAATAGGACAAATAGGAAGATGTATAAATTTGAGGGAAGGAAAGGTAGCAAGGGAAAGGGGGTCATCCAAGGAAATTTTGGGACAGGAGAAGGGGGGAGGGAAAGTGCTGGAAACCGTGACCCCAAAGCTGCTTGCAAGATCATGTTAGATAGGGACAGACAAGTGGTTAAAGACTACTGTTAGTCTTAAGTAACATTTATAAAAGGGAAATTTTAACCAAAATATGTAGTCCTAGAGATTTGAAGTATAGAGACTACAGTCATCCCTCGGTTTTCGATTTTAATCCATTCCAGATGGATCGGCAAAAACCAAAATCGGCGAAAACCAAAACTATTTTCCCCATAAGAAATAATGGAAATTCAATTAATCCATTCCAGAAACCCAGAAGTTTGGAAAAAAAAATTTGGGGGGGGCCTAAAGATAGATTTACATGCACAAATGAATGAACTCTATGTGGCACTTACCTTTATTGAAGACTGATGTTGCTGGATGGAAGAGAGGGAGGAGTGGAGAGGGAAGAGACACTATTTTTTGGAAGGGAAATCCCCTTCCATAAGGAATTTAGGTACCAAGTCCTTATCTGGGGTCACTTCCCTGCATGCCTGCTACACTCCCTCCCTGCATACCTCCTACACTCCCTCCCTGCCTGCTACACTCCCTGCATACCTGCTACACTCCCTGCATACCTGCTACACTCCCTGCATACATGCTACACTCCCTGCATTCATGCTACACTCCCTGCATACATGTTACACTCCCTGCATACATGTTACACTCCATGCATACCTGCTACACTCCCTGCATACCTGCTACACTCCCTGCATACCTGCTACACTCCCTGCATACCTGCTACACTCCCTGCATACATGCTACACTCCCTGCATACATGCTATACTCCCTGCATACCTGCTACACTCCCTGCATACATGCCACACTCCCTGCATACATGCTACACTCCCTGCATACATGCTACACTTCCTGCATACATGCTACACTCCCTGCATACATGCTACACTCCTGCATACATGCTACACTCCCTGCATTCATGCTACACTCCCTGCATTCATGCTACACTCCCTGCATTCATGCTACACTCCCTGCATTCATGCTACACTCCCTGCATACATGTTACACTCCCTGCATACCTGCTACACTCCCTGCATACCTGCTACACTCCCTGCATACCTGCTACACTCCCTGCATACCTGCTACACTCCCTGCATACCTGCTACACTCCCTGCATACCTGTACACTCCCTGCATACCTGCCAAACTCCCTGCATACCTGCTACACTCCTGCATACCATGCCAACTCCCTGCATCCTGCCACACTCCCTGCATTCATGCCACACTCCCTGCATACATGCCACACTCCCTGCATACATGCCACACTCCCTGCATACATGCTACACTCCCTGCATACATGCTACACTCCCTGCATACCTGCTACACTCCTGCATACCTGCTACACTCCCTGTATACCTGCTACACTCCCTGCATGCCTGCTACACTCCCTGCAATCCTTCTATACTCCCTGCATACCTGCTACACTCCCTGCATGCCTGATACACTCCCTACATCCCTGCTACTCTCCCTGCATACCTGCTACACTCCCTGCTCTGCACACTCCCTGCTACTGCACACTCCCTGCATACATGCACACTCCTGCATGCCTGACACTCCTGATACATGCCACACTCCCTGCTCATGCACACTCCTGCATCATGCTACACTCCCTGCATACATGCTACACTCCCTGCATACATGCTACACTCCCTGCATACCTGCACACTCCTGCATACTGCACACTCCCTGCATGCCTGCTACACTCCCTGCATACCTGCTACACTCCCTGCATACATGCTACTCCCTGCATGCCTGCTACACTCTTAAACTCCATCGTGTTTCTCACTTTCTTTACCAAAGGACTGGCACTAGGAGCTTTCTTTGGGCCCATGGTAGCTTATTTAGTAGTCACACACAATAATCAAGGGCCAAAAACAATGAATTGTTAATAAATGTTTTGTATGAACTCCTGGGGTGATGTTCACTCAAGCATAAACAATGCTAGACTGCGTGACAATGTGCATGGGAGGTACTGGGGGGTGCGTGGGTGGCGGGCCTACGGCCTTTGTATGTGCGCGGCACTGGTGGACAGGTCCCATACGGTCGGCGAAAACTAAGACAATCGGCGAAAACTGAGACATTTTCCCGGAAAAAAGTCAGCGAAAACCAAAATCGGCGAAAACTGGGACAATCGAAAACCGAGGGATGACTGTACACCGAAAGGGTGGCAGCCACATTTACAAAATGTGGCAAATGGGTTTCTTACACGAGTTTGCCATGTATTTTATGTAATTTTGTGACAACCTGTGCAACTCCAGCTTATTACACTTTCCCCAATCCCTGTTCCTGGCTATGAAAACTAGATTTTGTTCAGTAGTGCAGAAAACTAGTAGATTTAGATTTTGCCACCGAAGTGACTAGTTTATTGTGCACCTAATATCCATCCTGTGGAGGGTAGGAATTAGGCCCCAGAAGGGTTAACAGGTGTACATTTGGATTTATATCTACAGTTCACTTATTTGTTACAAGCAAATTTAGGAAATTTGCTTAATATATCTGGTATCTTATTTTCATTAATAAGATATCTTGACATGTCACATAGGTTATTATACTGTATCTATTTTCCTCAATAAGTGGACAATTAAGCAGTGTTCAAGACAGTGACCACATGCCTGACCACAATTTACATTTGGTTTGATCATGTGTCGACCTGGCCACAACAACATCAGTCAGTCTGTTCACATTGTAAGTTGCTCCACAAACATACAGTGGTACCTCTACTTATGAGCTTAATTCGTTCCAGACGGCTATTCAAGTGCTGATACCGAAGGAATTTGTTCCCATAAGAAATAATGAAAATTAGGTTAATCCATTTCAGACTCCCAAAAATACACTTACAAAAGCACCTACAAAAATACACTTACATAATTGTTAGAGTTGGGAGCTGCTCCTAAGTAGAGGTACCACTGTACTTATCTACGTTCATGTTATAGTGAGTTATAGATCTACTCAGACTTCTAACTGCATTCCTATAACAATCCTTTTCATTATTTACTCCCTCCTAATATTATTCCTAATGCTAGACACAGACATACCAAAGTTATATTCTACATTCTCCTCCAGGGTATTCTTCTTGGCTAACATGAAAACTAGTACAGTAAATAAAACTAAAAATTATATTCAATAGTTACGTATTCAGTTTACAAAATTTAAAGTTTTCACCATGCTGTTGACAGCAAGATCATGCAACCTTTGCAGTTAAATACTGTCGGATCAACAGGCACCTCCACACTAAAGTCTATATGAGCTGTGGACATTCAGACTGGTAGTCTGAAAAGTAATACTGAGCAGAATACCAGCAAGCAAAAATTACAGACTACCAGAAAGTATAAATTTGAAAAAAAAAAAAAATAGAATACACTAACCTTTTTATTCCTGTAGAGGGAATTTATGATCAACATCATGCAGTTCACCTCTGCCTGAAATGCATGCTTCTCTGCCTTCTTTCTCATTTCCTTAATCTGAAGCAGAAAAAAAATCACCTTTAGTTAAAATTTTTATAGAAAATTTCATTCTTCTGGTCCCTACTGACTGTCAAACTTTGAATTATTGTATGTACTACTGAGTGTTATGTAGACTAGGGGTATACCGGGAGAGGGTTTTGGGGGTCAACATCCCAGTGACCTGGTCTGTGGCCAGGCCTAGCGGTGGATCAGAGCCTGATCATCCAGGTTGTTACAACCAAGAATTACATGGTGGCAAGTAAAACTGCCAGTTTTAAAAAAAAAATTAATTTCAACCATAAACTCTTATGCTCACTACATTGTCACACTAAACCAGACTACTTTAAAGAATTCACAAGCTCTGTGTTAAACAGAAAAAAATGCAGAACAAAAACAGCTTATGAGAATTATTATTATTATTATAATCAAATAGAAGCGCTAAACCACAGGGGTTAGCTTATGAGAAACTTCTAATGTAAACATTCTGATCCACCGCTAGGCCTGGCCACAGACCAGGTCACGGGGCATTGACCCCTAAAACCCTCTCCAGGTATACCCCTAATCTAAATACCACTCAGTAGTACATACAATAATTCAAGGTTTTGGATTAAAGGATAAGCAATGGAAGCTTTCAGCTACATGTAAATGGTTAACTGCCTGATTTAATTTGTACTTTAAAACTAATTTACATCGGATTAATGTCCTTAAAGCTTAAAGACAAGGTGAACAAATTTAGAGAAAGAGCAATGTTATCTGAAGGGAGTAGGGCTGGAGTCAAAGGTTTAAACAAGTACACAATACAGTAAATTAGTTCACTATTTATTTTACACATGTCTAGAGTATACTTAAAAGCTCTAGCAAGAACTTAGGTTAGTACAGAATTTGTAAACCTTTTAAGGCAGAAGGAAAAATTGAACTTTCAGGAAACATTAAGAACTCTCATCGTCAAGCAAGAGAAGAAATCTAGTTTACAGAAGATTAAACTGACAACACAAAAGGTGCCATTAGCTCAAGAGAAAGTCACTGAAGACACTACTGAATTTCATATATAAAAAATTCAGAAAGCTTAAATTGAACACTTAAGACTATATTTAAAATCTATTTGACCTATATTTTATCTTGCCTGAAATGCTCGCATAACAAGATGGAGAGAATATTTTGAGGATTTGTTAAATGTTGATGAAGACAGGGAAGCTATGATTTCGTGTGTAGGGCAAGGAGGAATAACATCTTGTAGGAGTGTGGAAGAGCCAGTTGTGGGTGTAGGGGAAGTTCGTGAGGCAGTGGGTAGAATGAAAGGGGGTAAGGCAGCTGGGATTGATGGGATAAAGATAGAAATGTTAAAAGCAGGTGGGGATATAATTTTGGAGTGGTTGGTGCTATTATTTAATAAATGTATGGAAGAGGGTAAGGTACCTAGGGATTGGCAGAGAGCGTGTATTGTTCCTTTGTATAAAGGCAAAGGGGACAAAAGAGAGTGCAAAAATTATAGGGGAATAAGTCTGTTGAGTGTACCTGGTAAAGTGTATGGTAGAGTTATTATTGAAAGAATTAAGAGTAAGACAGAAAGCAGGATAGCAGATGAACAAGGGGGCTTTAGGAAAGGTAGGGGGTGTGTAGACCAAGTGTTTACAGTGAAACATATAGGTGAACAGTATTTGGATAAGGGTAAAGATGTTTTTGTGGCATTTATGGATTTGGAAAAGGCGTATGATAGGGTAGATAGGGGGGCAATGTTGCAGATGTTGCAGGTGTATGGAATAGGAGGAAGGTTACTGAAAGCAGTGAAGAGTTTTTATGAGGATAGTGAGGCTCAGGTTAGAGTGTGTAGGAGGGAAGGGCACTATTTCCCAGTAAAAGTGGGCCTTAGACAAGGATGTGTGATGTCACCGTGGTTGTTCAATATATTTATAGATGGGGTTGTAAGAGAAGTGAATGCGAGGGTCTTGGCAAGAGGTGTTGGGCTAAAAGATAAAGAAGCAAATACAAAGTGGGAGTTGTCACAGTTGCTTTTTGCTGATGACACTGTGCTTTTGGGAGATTCTGAAGAGAAGTTGCAGAGGTTGGTGGATGAATTTGGTAGGGTGTGTAAAAGAAGAAAATTGAAAGTGAATATAGGAAAGAGTAAGGTGATGAGGATAACAAAAAGAATAGGTGACGAAAGATTGGATATCAGATTGGAGGGAGAGAGTATGGAGGAGGTGAATGTATTCAGATATTTGGGAGAGGACATGTCGGCGGATGGGTCTATGAAGGATGAGGTGAATCATAGAATTGATGAGGGGAAAAGGGTGAGTGGAGCACTTCGGAGTCTGTGGAGACAAAGAACCTTGTCCATGGAAGTAAAGAGGGGAATGTATGAGAGTATAGTTATACCAACGCTCTTATATGGGTGTGAAGCATGGGTGATGAATGTTGCAACGAGGAGAAGGCTGGAGGCAGTGGAGATGTCATGTCTGAGGTCAATGTGTGGTGTGAATATAATGCAGAGAATTCGAGTTTGGAAATTAGGAGGAGGTGCGGGATTACCAAAACGATTGTCCAGAGAGCTGAGGAGGGGTTGTTGAGGTGGTTTGGACATGTAGAGAGAATGGAACGAGACAGAGTGACTTCGAGAGTGTATAAATCTGTAGTGGAGGGAAGGCGGGGTAGGGGTCGGCCTAGGAAAGGTTGGAGGGAGGGGGTAAAGGAAGTTTTGTGTGCGAGGGGCTTGGACTTCCAGCAAGCATGTGTGGGCGTATTTGATAGGAGTGAATGGAGGCATATGGTTTTAAATACTTGACGTGCTGTTGGAGTGTGAGCAAAGTAACATTTATGAAGGGATTCAGGGAAACCGGCAGGCCGGACTTGAGTTCTGGAGATGGGAAGTACAGTGCCGGCACTCTGAAGGAGGGGTGTTAATGTTGCAGTTTTATAACTGTAGTGTAAAGCACCCTTCTGGCAAGACAGTGATGGAGTGAATGATGATGAAAGTTTTTCTTTTTCGGGCCACCCTGCCTTGGTGGGAATCGGCCGATGTGTTAATAAAAAAAAAAAAATAACAAGAGCTTCCTACATATACATACTAGCAGGTGCCAATTTCGTAAAAACTGATGTAAATATACAAGTGTATAATATACTATGTACATAAACTTTCATATACAGTCATCCCTTGGTTTTCGCTTGTCCCAGTTTTCGCCGATTTTGGTTTTCACCGACTTTTTTCCGGGAAAATTTGTCTTAGTTTTCGCCGACTGTATGGGACCTGTCCACCAGTGCAGCGCACATACAAAGGCCATAGGCCCGACACCCACGCACCTCCCACGCACATTGTCATGCAGTCTAGCATTGTTTACACTTGAGTGAACATCACCCCAGATGTTTATACAAAACATTTATTAACAATTCATTGTTTTTGGGCCTTGATTATTGTGTGTGACTACTAAATAAGCTACCATGGGCCCAAAGAAAGCTCCTAGTGTCACTTCTTTAGTAAAGAAAGTGAGGAACACTGTAGAAATGAAGAAAGAAATAATAGAAAAATATGATAGTGAAAGTGAGAAACACAATGGAGTTTAAGAGTGTAGTAGGCATGCAGGGAGTGTAGCATGCATGCAGGGAGTGTAGCAAGTATGCAGGGAGTGTAACATGTATGCAGGGAGTGTAACAGGTATGCAGGGAGTGTAGCAGGTATGCAGGGAGTGTAACATGTATGCAGGGAGTGTAGCATGTATACAGGGAGTGTAGCATGTATGCAGGGAGTGTAACAGGTATGCAGGGAGTGTAGCAGGTATGCAGGGAGTGTAACATGTATGCAGGGAGTGTAACATGTATGCAGGGAGTGTAACATGTATGCAGGGAGTGTAACAGGTATGCAGGGAGTGTAGCATGTATGTAGGGAGTGTAGCATGTATGCAGGGAGTGTAGCAGGCACGGAGGGAGTGTAGCAGGCAGGGAGGGAGTGTAGCAGGCATGCAGGGAAGTGACCCCGGATAAGGACTTGGTACCTAGAGTCCTTATGGAGGGGGATTCCCCTTCCAAAAATTAGGGTCTCTTCCCTCTCTCCCATCCAGCAACATCAGTCTTCAATAAAGGTAAGTGCCACATTCAGTTCATTCATTTGTGCATGTAAATCTATCTTTAAGGCCCCAAAATTTTTTTTCCAAACTTCTGGGTTTCTGGAATGGATTAATTGAATTTCCATTATTTCTTATGGGGAAAATAGTTTTGGTTTTCGCAGATTTTGGTTTTAGCCGATCCATCTGGAACGGATTAAAATCGAAAACCGAGGGATGACTGTACATATTATACATTGTTTACAGTATCTGAAATACCAAACCAGATAGTCCTACAGTGTAGAATTTTTAAATTATTACTAATCCAATTTAATGTTAATTGACAATTTTGTGTACCGACCTGTGCCACATTAAGACAATAACTTCATAGCTTCCTTTTCTCTGGCCACTATATTATCATCATTGCATGAACCCTCCATGCTAGCACCCAGATCTTGCTCCACAGTATCATTGCCTCTTGCATACCCTGAAGTATAAATTAACTAATTGAAAGTTGCCCAATACCTACATTAATAATACATTAAACTACATTGCATCTAAAGCTATTTTATTTAAACTGCAGATAATGGAATGGAAAGTTAATGGGGAAAAAAGGGTAACCTTATTAATTTAATGTTATGCTGTATAACCCCTGTGGTTTAGCACTTCTATTTGATTATAATAATAATAATTTAATGTTATAGAAAAGGAGACTATTTCTTCAGTGAGATTCTTGTTTGAATTTTAACCTAGAGGGGTTAGCAGCCCAGGATAACTGCAAAAAAAGTCCATGCATCAAGGGCTTATCTTCTCTCTCAGGATGTGACCCACATCAGTCAACTAACACCCAGGTACCTGCTTACTGCTAGGTGAAGCAAGGGCAGGTTAAAGAAACATGCACAGCATTAACAGGTATTACTGCTACCTTGGAATAAGAGTCCTCTGCACATTTGGCACTGAACTTCAATCTTAATATTTTAATTTTGAGCCTTATGATCCCCGGGAATTACCAGATGTCTTGCTACCTTCTGGTAAATTGCATCATTTGGGAAGGACACTCAGCATGTCACTGTGCAGGTACATAAGTACCTGTATCATACCTAATGTAAATTACCTAGGATAAAAAACATAAGTCACTTTTTCCACTGGGTTATACTAGATAATTTACACTAAGATAATCGTTCTCTTATCTATGCCTAAATAAATTTACTTGGCTTGGCCCAACTATAGAAGAGGAAAGTGGGAGGAAAAATATGCACTTCCTAACTGTCTTCAGGGGTCTTGTTGGCTGGCAAGTGCCACCCACGTTGATCAGAATTAGGAGTTCCAGAACATAAGAATGGAGGAACACAGCAAAGGCCTACTGGCCCATACAAAACAGGTCCACCACTACCCAGTGTAAAATGGGTACCTGAGTGTTAGTGGACTGGTGTGGGTCGCATCCTGGGACAAAACTCACCGAATCTGCCCGAAATGCTCAGCATAAGCGGCTTTCTATATAGTAGTATGTCAATGGTGTCAACTAGGCCTGTATACCATGTACATGTACTTTCAGTAAATAAAGATATATTATTTACAAGCCCCGTGGCCTGGCTGGCAAAGCTCTCGCTTCACACGCGGAGGACCCAGGTTCGATTCCCAGCGGGGTGGAAACATTTTGATGCGTTTCCTTAAACCTGTTGTCCTGTTCACCTAGCAGCAAGTAGGTGCCTGGGTGTTAGTCGACTGGTGTGGGTCGCATCCTGGGGGACAAGATTGAGGACCACAATGAAAATAAGAGAGTCCTCAATGACACTGACTTTCTTGGGTTATCCTGGGTGGCTAACCCTCCGGGTTAAAAATGCGAACAAAATCTTATCTGTAAGAGTGTAGTGGGTGGTGGAAGTACCTCGGCTCAGCACTGCTCTTCTGTTTTATAAGATAGGGTCATTTTTTTAAGGTAGCTGATCTAAGTTAGTCTCATGTGCCATAATGTTTTCCACCACCTCAGGTGTTACTTTATCGAAACACTTATCACCAGGAATTAGTTATTTTATTCAGGTATACACAGTTACATAGATTATCATACATAGCAGCACATGTGTAGAAAACATAGGATAACCCCAAAAAGTCAGTGACTAAGTAGTAAGTAAGTAAGTTTATTCAGGTATACACAAATACATTTACATACATAGCAGCATATGTGTAGAGAACCCTCCAGGATAACCCAAAAAAGTCAGACAGTGGCTTATTTCCATTGGGGTCCCTTTTACACTATAATATTTTACATTGTAGGATATATATGTTATTATATTATAAAGGATATATGTATACTAGGAATAAGGTAAAAAGAGTTATTTACATATACATGTGTGTTAGCTAAAAAAATAAAAAATCATTCTCCTCCCTTTCTGTCGCTACATTCATTAGGTACCTTTTGGCTCTCTTCTTGAACTGGCTGATGCTATGACTGGCTTTGACATGTGCAGGCAGTCTGTTCCATTCCTTTATTACTGTACAATAAAAGGTGTTTGAAGCCTGGCCACTGATTGTGGGTACTACAAAGTTGTGCTCTCTGCCCCTAGTACTATGACTGCTTTGGTTCCCAGCCTTGACAAAATTGGCAGCAAGATATTCTGGACACTGTTTGTGAGCAATTTTATAAACTTGATTTAATTTAAGTTGTTTTACTCTGTCTTCAATATTCAGCATATCCAATTGTTGTAATTCATCTGGCTCATGTTTGACCATAGGTTCTATCAGGATGAATCTTGGACCTAGGTCATGGATGAATCTTGGACCCAGGTCAGGATGAATCTTGGACCCAGGTCCAGGATGAATCTTGGACCCAGGTCAGGATGAATCTTGGACCCAGGTCCAGATGAATCTTGGACCCAGGTCAGGATGAATCTTGGACCCAGGTCCAGGATGAATCTTGGACCCAGGTCAGGATGACTCACCATTTTGTTCTGGGTGATTTGCAGCTTATCTTTCAGTTTTTTTGTCAAGGCAGAGTACCATGAAGAGCAAGCGTAGTCAATATGACATTGTATAAGGGCTAGACATAGGGTCTTGCGAGCCTCAGTAGGTAGACACTGTGCTTGTCTGTAGAGGAACTTCAGTCTGGCATTCACTTTCTTTACTACACTGTTCCCTATCAATTCTCCTGACATGCATGGGTCAAAGGGGATTCCCAGATATTTTACTGAGGAAACTGAAGTGATGGATTCCCCATTACACCGGACATTAAAATTATTTACTCTTCTCAGTTTATATTTCATGCCAAAGAGTATGGCTTCTGTTTTCCCGAGGTGTAACGATAGTTTGTTGTCTACTAACCATTTGCTGCAGGACTCCAGTTCCAGTGTTAATACATTAGCTATATCTTGTGGGTCTTACCTGACGCTAACAGAGCACTGTCATCCGCATACAGTAGGAGTTTGCACTTGACACTGATGGGCATGTCATTTACATAACACAGGAATAATAAAGGACCCAGAATACTACCTTGGGGAACTCCACATGCTATCGGCAGTGGTTCTGATTCCGTTTTGTTGATTTTGACAATTTGTTTCCTGTTGCTAAGATAGGACTTAAACCAGTCTGTGGAACCTATGCCGATAGCTTGACGTTTCTTACATAATATATTGTGGTTGACAGTATCGAAGGCCTTTTGCAAGTCTAAAGTTACCCCATTAGGGTCCTTCCCTCTGACATTGTTGGTTCTCCCTCACATAGGCCTCAGTTTTGCCTCACTTCTCCTCCAAGTAGCAAGATTGCTGCCCCTCTTCCACACTCCTCTACAACTTCATTGTGCTCGTCTAAAGGCATAGTGAAGCTGGGAGAAGCTTGGTAATACAAAGACTGCTTCTACCACGTCAAGTCGGTGCCCTCACAATATTACCAGTAATTTACTGCTGCGCCAAAATATTATCTACACATTACAACTAACCATTAAATATTAAGGAGATATTTACCTCACAAACCAGGATTTTGTTCATGGTGTTTATTTTCCGCTTCGCAATGCCTCTTATTCATACAATACTTCCCAAGGAGTCAAGTAATTTTCCGCCCCATAATGAAATTATTGAAACAAACCATACCACGGGTGGGGTTCGAACCCGCGGTCAGTGTCTCTCAAAACTCCAGACCGAGTTATAAGACACTCTGACCGCGGGTTCGATCCCCACCCGTCCTATGGTTTGTTTGCAATCATGTCATTACGATTTCGAGTCATATTAAAACACAAAATACGTCAAAATATTATTATAATAATTAAATAGAGGCGCTAAACCACATTATTATTATAATCATAATAATAGGGATTATACAACAAAGAAACGCCAAAAGGAAAATATACCGGACCCCAATAGAAATGTCTGACTTTTTTGGGTTATCCTAGGTTATGTTAGGGGGAATATGATGCATCAACCATGTACAGACGTAAGTAAATTTATTTACATGATCCATTACCTTTTAACTAGTGAATTCATTACCATTGTACCTTGTTCAGCTATCAAAACTTTGGGGCCCAGTCTCTGGACCCTATATATACCTCTGTAATCTGCAAATACCTTTGTAACTTGTCAGGATTGTGACCAGATCCATCTGAGTTCATTACCTTTGTAACTTGCTCAGCTATCAAACTTTGGGGTCCAGTCCCTGGACCCATTATGTACCTCTGTAATCTTTTGATTACGGCCCACACCATGGGTATGGGGTGCATAATAAAGATATCAAACTAAAAACTACACAGAGACCAACACTACAGAGTCCTCTACACGATTGACTACTTATGTACCTCTGTAATCTTTTGATTACGGCCCACACCATGGGTATGAGGTGCTTAATAAAGATATCAAACTGAAACTACTGGAGTTGTGTTAGTATAAGCGACGATATGATCCACCTCCAGCCCGGTGGGCGGGGCTACTGTACAGTGACCAATCAGGGCAGACCACGCGGGCCTGTCAGCCAATAAGGTAGCAGGTGGTGGTCTGTCAGGACAGAGTTGGCTTACTCTGATTAGTATAATGTACTACACATATACATATTTCTTTCTCATTATAATATATCTTAGGAATGATACGAGTTAAAGCCAAATTTCAATGTTTACTTTTAAAAAACTTAGTCTAAGCTAAATATACTAAAGTTAATGAGGGTCTCTGGTGGCCTGGAGGCTAAAGCTCTCGTTTCACACAGAAAGTATCTGTGTTCGATTCCCATCCAGGGTAGAAACATTGGGCGTGTTTCTTTACACTCTTGTCTATGTTCATCCATCAGTGAAATGGGTACCTGGGTCTTAGTGGACTGGTGTGGGTCGCATCCTGGGGCACTGACATAATTTGTGGGAAATGCTCAGCACAACAAAGCGACTTTCTATATGACTCAGGAAATCGTAATGACACGATTGTAAACAAACATACCACGGGTGGGGTTCGAACCCGCGGTCAGAGAGTGGCCCAGTGGCTAACGCGACGGTCTGGAGTTTTGAGACTCTGATCGCGGGTTCTAACCCCACCCGTGGTATGGTTCGGCTTTCTATATAGTAGTACGTGTACATGTACTTAATAATAATAAAAATAATATCTTTATTTACTACAAGTACATGTACAAGGTATACAGGCCTAGCTGACATCAATGACATACTACTATATAGAAAGTCCCTTGTTATGCAGAGCATTTCGGGCAAATTAGGTCCTTGTCCCAGGATGCGACCCACACCAGTCGACTAACTCCCAGGTACCCATTTTACTGATGGGTGAACATAGACAACCGGTGTAAAGAAACACGCCCAATGTTTCTACCCTGGCTGGGAACTCGCCGTGTGAAGCGAGAGCTTTGTAGTAAATAAAGATATTATTATTAATAGTCACGCGAGTCGCGCATTCATCTCCCTTACAAACTATGGTCTTAATTGTAAATGATTTATTCTATCCTGAACAAGAATGTTCCATGAATAAATAGACATAAGTTTGTACACATTTACACCTTTCAGTCTAAGGAGAACCTCTGACAGAAATACTATATAAAATATTCAGCTCGTTTTCCTATCTCCAGTTATATATGTTATATATGTAGTTATATATGTATGTATAACCATTGTTCTTGGGAGGAATGACATTATCATTGTCCCTGGAAGGAATGACAATCATTGTCCCTGGGAGGAATGACAATCATTGTCCCTGGAAGGAATGACAATCATTGTCCCTGGAAGGAATGACAATCATTGTCCCTGGAAGGAATGACAATCATTGTCCCTGGAAGGAATGACAATCATTGTTCCTGGAAGGAATGACAATCAATGTCCCTGGAAGGAATGACAATCATTGTCCCTGGAAGGAATGACAATCATTGTCCCTGGAAGGAATGACAATCATTGTCCCTGGAAGGAATGACATAATCATTGTCCCTGGAAGGAATGACAATCATTGTCCCTGGGAGGAATGACAATCATTGTCCCTGGAAAGAATGACAATCATTGTCCCTGGAAGGAATGACAAAATCATTGTCCCTGGAAGGAATGACAATCATTGTCCCTGGAAGGAATGACAATCATTGTCCCTGGGAGGAATGACAATCATTGTCCCTGGGAGGAATGACAATCATTGTCCCTGGCAGGAATGACATAATCATTGTCCCTGGCAGGAATGACATAATCATTGTCCCTGGCAGGAATGACATAATCATTGTCCCTGGCAGGAATGACATAATCATTGTCCCTGGAAGGAATGACATACTCATTGTCCCTTGCAGGAATGACATAATCATTGTCCCTGGGAGGAATGACATAATAATTGTCCCTGGCAGGAATGACATAATCATTGTCCCTGGGAGGAATGACATAATCATTGTCCCTGGCAGGAATGACATAATCATTGTCCCTGGCAGAAATGACATAATCATTGTCCCTGGCAGGAATGACATAATCATTGTCCCTGGGAGGAATGACATAATCATTGTCCCTGGAAGGAATGACATAATCATTGTCCCTGGAAGGAATGACATAATCATTGTCCCTGGAAGGAATGACATAATCATTGTCCCTGGAAGGAATGGCATAATCAGTGTCCCTGGAAGGAATGACATAATCATTGTCCCAGGAAGGAATGACATAATCATTGTCCCTGGAAGGAATGACATAATCATTGTCCCTGGCAGGAATGACATAATCATTGTCCCTGGCAGGAATGACATAATCATTGTCCCTGGGAGGAATGACATAATCATTGTCCCTGGAAGGAATGACATAATCATTGTCCCTGGGAGGAATGGCATAATCATTGTCTCTGGGAGGAATGACATAATCATTGTCCCTGGGAGGAATGACATAATCATTGTCCCTGGAAGGAATGACATAATCATTGTCCCTGGCAGGAATGACATAATCATTGTCCCTGGCAGGAATGACATAATCATTGTCCCTGGCAGGAATGACATAATCATTGTCCCTGGGAGGAATGACATAATCATTGTCCCTGGAAGGAATGACATAATCATTGTCCCTGGCAGGAATGACATAATCATTGTCCCTGGAAGGAATGACATAATCATTGTCCCTGGCAGGAATGACATAATCATTGTCCCTGGCAGGAATGACATAATCATTGTCCCTGGCAGGAATGACATAATCATTGTCCCTGGAAGGAATGACATAATCATTGTCCCTGGAAGGAATGACATAATAATTGTCCCTGGAAGGAATGACATAATCATTGTCCCTGGGAGGAATGACATAATCATTGTCCCTGGCAGGAATGACATAATCATTGTCCCTGGGAGGAATGACATAATCATTGTCCCAGGCAGGAATGACAATCAATGTCCATGGCAGGAATGACATAATCATTGTCCCTGGAAGGAATGACATAATCATTGTCCCTGGAAGGAATGACATAATCATTGTCCCTGGAAGGAATGAGATAATCATTGTCCCTGGCAGGAATGACATAATCATTGTCCCTGGCAGGAATGACATAATCATTGTCCCTGGAAGGAATGACATAATCATTGTCCCTGGAAGGAATGACATAATAATTGTCCCTGGAAGGAATGACATAATCATTGTCCCTGGGAGGAATGACATAATCATTGTCCCTGGCAGGAATGACATAATCATTGTCCCTGGGAGGAATGACATAATCATTGTCCCTGGCAGGGATGACATAATCATTGTCCCTGGCAGGAATGACATAATCATTGTCCCTGGCAGGAATGACATAATCATTGTCCCTGGGAGGAATGACATAATCATTGTCCCTGGCAGGAATGACATAATCATTGACCCTGGCAGGAATGACATAATCATTGTACCTGGCAGGAATGACATAATCATTGTCCCTGGAAGGAATGACATAATCATTGTCCCTGGAAGGAATGACATAATCACTGACCCTGGCAGGAATGACATAATCATTGTCCCTGGGAGGAATGACATAATCATTGTCCCTGGCAGGAATGACATAATCATTGTACCTGGCAGGAATGACATAATCATTGTCCCTGGGAGGAATGACATAATCATTTATCCCAGTAATTAATTTTTACAGAGGCCCAGAAGAAGATAAATTATGTAATATCACAGTCACTAGCGAAATGATTATGAAACAGCTGGACCGACTGAAACAAAATAAATCGCCGGGTCCTGATGAGCTTTTTGCAAGAGTTCTTAAGGAATGCAAAATGGAACTCTGTGAACCAATATCTAACATTTTTAATTTATCTCTTCAAACAGGTGTAGTGTCTGATATGTGGAAGATGGCTAATGTAATTCCTATTTTTAAAGCAGGGGACAAGTCACTACCGTCAAACTACCGCCCAATAAGCCTGACCTCAATTGTAGGCAAATTACTAGAGTCAATTATAGCTGATATTATTAGAAGCCATCTAGATAACCATAATTTGATTAATGATACCCAGCATGGATTCACGAGGGGCCGTTCCTGCCTATCTAATTTATTAACCTTCTTCAGTAAAGCTTTTGAGGCTGTTGATCACGATAAAGAATTCGATATTGTTTATTTAGACTTTAGTAAGGCTTTTGATAGAGTACCGCACCAGAGACTGTTAAAGAAAGTGGCAGCTCATGGCATTGGGGGAAAAGTGCTGTCATGGATCGAGTCATGGCTCACCAATAGGAAGCAGAGAGTGTGCATAAATGGGGTTAAATCCGAATGGGGACTTGTAACAAGTGGTGTTCCACAGGGATCAGTCTTAGGCCCATTGTTATTTATAATATATATCAATGACCTTGATGAGGGAATTACTAGTGATATGAGCAAATTCGCCGACGACACGAAGATAGGTAGGATAATTTATTCAAACATAGATGTCATAGAACTTCAGGAAGATTTAGACAAACTTAATTCGTGGTCAGAAAAGTGGCAGATGCAGTTCAATGTAGATAAATGCAAGGTTCTGAAGCTCGGGAGTGTCCATAACCCAAGCACTTATAAGTTAAATAACGTAGAACTTAGCCATACAGATTGCGAGAAGGACTTGGGGGTGATGGTAAGCAGCAACCTTAAACCAAGACAGCAATGCCTAAGCGTACGTAATAAGGCAAATAGATTACTGGGATTTATATCAAGAAGTGTTAGCAACAGAAGTCCAGAGGTTATATTACAGCTTTATACATCATTAGTAAGGCCTCACCTAGATTACGCAGCTCAGTTCTGGTCTCCATATTACAGAATGGACATAAATTCGTTAGAAAACATTCAGCGTAGAATGACTAAATTAATACATAGCATTAGAAATCTTCCTTACGAAGAAAGATTGAAGACCCTAAAATTACATTCACTTGTAAGACGTAGAATGAGGGGAGACATGATCGAGGTATACAAGTGGAAAATGGGTATTAACAAAGGGGATATAAATAAGGTCTTGAGGATATCTCTCCAAGAGAGAACCCGCAATAATGGATTCAAGTTAGATAAGTTTAGATTTAGAAAGGATATAGGAAAGTATTGGTTTGGAAATAGGGTAGTTGATGAGTGGAACAGTCTGCCTAGTAGGGTTATTGAAGCTAGGACCTTGGTTAGTTTCAAATTTAGGTTGGATAAATTCATGAGTGAGAGGGGTTGGATTTGAGTGGGACTCGCGCATGAGTGGGTAGAATTGTCAAAGCTTATTTCTTGGGTAGCATTGAAAATTGGGTTGAGCAAATATTCTGTTAGTGGGACGGATTGTGAAGGACCTGCCTAGTATGGGCCAACAGGCCTGCTGCAGTGTTCCTCCTTTCTTATGTTCTTATGTTCTTATTGTCCCAGGCAGGAATGACAATCAATGTCCATGGCAGGAATGACATAATCATTGTCCCTGGAAGGAATGACATAATCATTGTCCATGGGAGGAATGACATAATCATTGTCCCTGGCAGGAATGACATAATCATTGTCCCTGGAAGGAATGACATAATCATTGTCCCTGGGAGGAATGACATAATCATTGTCCCTGGCAGGAATGACATAATCATTGTCCCTGGCAGGAATGACATAATCATTGTCCCTGGGAGGAATGACATAATCATTGTCCCAGGCAGGAATGACAATCAATGTCCATGGCAGGAATGACATAATCATTGTCCCTGGAAGGAATGACATAATCATTGTCCCTCGAAGGAATGACATAATCATTGTCCCTGGAAGGAATGAGATAATCATTGTCCCTGGCAGGAATGACATAATCATTGTCCCTGGAAGGAATGACATAATCATTGTCCCTGGAAGGAATGACATAATCATTGTCCCTGAGAGGAATGACATAATCATTGTCCCTGGCAGGAATGACATAATCATTGTCCCTGGGAGGAATGACATAATCATTGTCCCTGGCAGGGATGAAATAATCATTGTCCCTGGCAGGAATGACATAATCATTGTCCCTGGCAGGAATGACATAATCATTGTCTCTGGGAGGAATGACATAATCATTGTCCCTGGCAGGAATGACATAATCATTGTCCCTGGAGGAATGACATAATCATTGTCCCTGGCAGGAATGACATAATCATTGTCCCTGGCAGGAATGACATAATCATTGTCCCTGGCAGGAATGACATAATCATTGTCCCTCGAAGGAATGACATAATCATTGTCCCTGTGTTGTGATAAAAACACAGGCCTTATTCCTAGGCTTTATTGAACACAAAATCCATGGTACATGTCTGCAACAGAAGAAAATACATCTAATGACTGCTGCTGCAGGATAGGTGATGTAATGTGCATATGTCCTCAGAAAAGCTATAGCTACTGGCTACATATTTAAGCTTACCATGTAATCTGCATCACGAATGTATCTGTGTAAGAGAGAGACCACACGCTATGTGCTGGGCCATCGCTGTACTGTTTGTTGTTATTGTAAGGGGCCCCTGAGGTGGTGCAGTATTGTGTCCTGCTGCGGCTCCCCACAAGAGCGGTATCACTACACCCTGGAAGGAATGACATAATCATTGTCCCTGGAAGGAATGACATAATCATTGTCCCTGGAAGGAATGACATAATCATTGTCTCTGGCAGGAATGACATAATCATTGTTCCTGGAAGGAATGACATAATCATTGTCCCTGGAAGGAATGACATAATAATTGTCCCTGGCAGGGATGACATAATCATTGTCCCTGGCAGGAATGACATAATCATTGTCCCTGGCAGGAATGACAATCATTGTCCCTGGTAGGAATGACATGATCATTGTCCCTGGGAGGAATGACATAATCATTGTCCCTGGCAGGAATGACATAATCATTGTACCTGGCAGGAATGACATAATCATTGTACCTGGTAGGAATGACATAATCATTGTCCCTGGCAGGAATGACATAATCATTGTCCCTGGCAGGAATGACATAATCATTGTCCCTGGCAGGAATGACATAATCATTGTCCCTGGCAGGAATGACATAATCATTGTCCCTGGCAGGAATGACATAATCATTGTCCCTGGCAGGAATGACATAATCATTGTCCCTGGCAGGAATGACATAATCATTGTACCTGGCAGGAATGACATAATCATTGTCCCTGGCAGGAATGACATAATCATTGTCCCTGGCAGGAATGACATAATCATTGTCCCTGACAGGAATGACATAATCATTGTCCCTGGCAGGAATGACATAATCATTGTCCCTGGGAGGAATGACATAATCATTGTCCCTGGCAGGAATGACATAATCATTGTCCCTGGCAGGCAGAGACAGTATACTAACATCAAGAAACAATGTCAAAGCTCAGCTTCTCCCAGGCCTTATTAAGTACACCTAAGTTTATTTGGTAACTAAGATATACTTATGATTTGGTCACCTGTACATAACATGCATTTCTAGATCGATATGCAATATTATGTCTTATCCGCCTTTGTGTGGACTCTAACTCCTTTTCTTTTCAAGGTAAATATTATTCTCAAACCTTTGGTGTCGCTATGGGCTCTCCACTATCTCCTGTTCTTGCTAATCTTTACATGGAATACTTCGAGACTGTCCTTCTTCCCACTATTGATGTACGTCCTTCACTCTGGCTCCGCTATGTAGATGACATCTTTGCTCTTTGGCCTCATGACTCAAGTCTCTTCCAACCTTTTCTTGATGCTCTTAATAATCTTGCCCCTTCCATTAAGTTTAAAGCTGATTGGGAATCTAATTCTTTGCTTCCGTTCCTTGATGTTCATGTTCACCGCTCAGTTACAGGTTTTGCCTACCTTCTCCGTGTACCGCAAGCCTATGCACAGTGGCATGTACATTCACTACTTCTCTTATCATGCCTCCTCTGTCAAGAAAAGTGTTCTTATCTCCCTCTTTCTCCGTGCTCTCTGCATTTGTGATCCTCAGTTCCTTGAAGCAGAAATTTCCACTCTTCATAATTCATTTTCCCGCGAAGTAGGTCGTGCCCAAGGAATAGGCAAGTGAAGAAATCCCTGTATTAAGATACCAAGATGTTGCAGTGTCAGACAGGATGTGAATGAATGGTTCAGAGAACCGACGAGTTGGTAAATTAGACACATATGCAACACTTGGTATCTTTATTGAGAAACGTTTCGCCACACAGTGGCTTCATCAGTCCATACAAGGAGAATCGTGAAGAACAGGAGGAGTGTGAGGTTGTCAGGCCCTCAATCTTGAGACGATGTTGTCAGTCCATCAATCTTGAATAGAATAACAGCATATGAGCAGAGGAACCTTATATACTGTAGACAGGAGAGGTGCAGCAGTAGTAGGAGGTGTCACATTTGTTCAATGTGGAAGTAGGTCGTGCCCAAGGAATAGGCAAGTGAAGAAATCCCTGTATTAAGATACCAAGATGTTGCAGTGTCAGCAGGATGTGAATGAATGGTTCAGAGAACAACGAGTTGGTAAATTAGACATATGCAACACTTGGGTATCTTTATTGAAACGTTTCGCCACACAGTGGCTTATCAGTCCATACAAGGAGAATCGTGAAGAACAGGAGGTGTGAGGTTGTCAGGCCTCAATCTTGAGACGATTTGTCAGTCCATCAATCTTGAATAGAATAACACATATGAGCAGAGGAACCTTATATACTGTAGCAGGAGAGGTGCAGCAGTAGTAGGAGGTGTCACATTTGTTCAATGTGGAATAGGTCGTGCCTATTCCTGGGCCGACCACTCCCTTAAAAATGTGCACCTCCTTGCTGCACTCTCCTGTCCAGTATATTCCTCTTATATCTGTATTCAGGTGATGGACTGACTTCTTTGAGGGCTACAACCACACTCCTGTTCACGATTCTCCTAGGTTTGTGAAACTGTGGCGAAACTTCCTCAATAAAGTCCCAGGTGTTGCATATGTCAATTTACCAACTCTTTCTCAGACCATTCATTCACATCCTGTCTTTGATCTGCTCTTGATTTCTTCCACTTTATTCTGGCCAGTTCTTCCACTGAACAAATGGCACCCTCACCTGCTGATCTCTCCTGCTCATATAGTCCTGCTTGTTATTCTATTGTGATGGACTGCAATCGTCTCAGAGGGCCTCATCCTCCCTGTTCTTCACGATTCTCCTTTGTTGTGATGAAAGTTGTTCCTCAAAAAAGATCTCCAAGTGTTGCATATGTGTCATTACCAACTGTCATTCTCTGACCATTCATTCAATCATTCCCCTGGGCTCCTTCCCATTTCATAGAGCTCTGCTTTCTCTCTGCCAACGGACTTTCTTCTCTTAAACCCTCTGCACCTGGGAACTCTCCTGTCCTCTGCCTTCCCTATATCTCTGGTTCTCTAATCTCAACAACTCTCCTTCCTTGAGACATCAAACTTACCTTTGCCGACTAACACTCTTCGCACTAATCTAGTTCATACATCCCTCCCTCTATAGATTCTCCTGGTGTCACTCTTTTCTTGTTCCCTGTCCTCTTCAGTACTTCGAGAACTTGCCAATCTCTTTCTGACAGACTCAGGGAGCACAAAAATAGTGTTAGGCTTCCGACACTAATAATGTCTTTTCTGTCATGTCAGAGATCACAGTCATCCTATTGATTGGTCTTCTGCTAAAACTGTCTATCGTCCAACTTTCACAGTCGCCGCCTGGTTGAATCCTCCCTTATACACAACTTTCCCTGTATGAATCTTAGCCCTGGCTTTGTCTCTGTTAATGCTTTCCTCTCCCATTACATTCTTAAATGCTCCAAACTTCACAACACCCGTGACTTAACCTGATTCCTTCCCCTTTCATCTCTTCCCCCTTCTTCTTTTTCTCCTATGGGTTTTCTTTCCTTTCTTTTGCCTTGTTTTTTGTCCTTTATTTTATTCGTCTTTTCCTCCCTCTGTGTTTCTTGTCCAACCCATGCGGGCTAGCTTCATTGCAGTGCTCCTTTCCTAGAATATGACTGACTCCACTACCACTTCTACTACTACCTCCTTTATTACCGCACTCTCTTGTTCCCTCCCCTGTGTCTGCCTGCCTATATATACCCCTTCCACCTGTTCTGTGTGTTAGTGTGACTTTGTAAATGTAATAATATTGGTAGAATATAACAATATGTTAAGTAAGGACACAATTGCAACTAATGTGACATTTTATTGTGGCAACGTTTCGCTCTCCAGGAGCTTTCTCAAGCCGTTACAAGCGATAAATGGACATAGTTGGTATTATATACTGTCAAGGTGAGGTGAAAACATAGTGGTGTTAGAAATAGTAGTGATATAAGTAGTATTAGTAGTAGTAGTAGTAGTAGTAGAATAATACAATAAGGTAGTACAATCAATATGCACGTGGTAAAAGGTGATAAAACAAATACTTGGGTAGTATAACAATAGGTTGACAAATATTTCTGCTGGAGTTGAAATATAAAGGCAGTAAGTGTTCCACATCTACGATGTCTAAACTAACAGGAGGACTATGTGATGGTAGGGTTTACTGTTTTCAGGAGGATTCTTGCTAAGACTTCAGAGATGGTGAAGCTGCCTTTGTTTTGTTTATTGTGTTAGAAACAGAGATAAGTGCTGATTCAAGGCATTTTCGACTACGAAATTGTTTCTTTGATTACTAGTCGGGCGTCTTTGAATTTCATGAGATGATTGTTGGAATTTCGGTGTTGTACGCAGGCGTTGTACAGGTTATCGTTTCTGCATGCATTCATGTGTTCATTGATGCGTGTCTGGGTTTCTTGCTGTTTCTCCTACATAAATTCTGTACGCCTCCACAGGGTATAGTGAGCCCCTGGTTGACTGGTTCATGGTGCTTGGATCTAGTCTTGGTTAGATCCTTAATAAATACTGGAAGCGATGGCACTCTAGTGTTAGCTTGTGCAAATACTTTAGAAATGTTGGATGCAACCTGGCTGTTGGGAAGAATTATAACTTTTTTGAGTGGAATTGAGCGTGGAATTAATGATCTGAAGGCTCTTTTCTTGCAATCTTTGATGAAAAGGAAGGAAAATGTAAATCAGTGAAGGTTTGGTGAATGTATGTACATTCCTCGTCTGCTCAACACCGAAATTCCAACAATCATCTCTAAATTCAAAGACGCCCGACTAGTAATCAAAGAAACTAATTTCCGTAGTCAAAATGCCTTGAATCAGCACTTATCTCTGTTTCTAACACAATTAAACAAAACAAAGGCAGCTTCACCATCTCTGAAGTCTTAGCAAGAATCCTCTGAAAACAGTAAACCCTACCATCACATAGTCTCTCCTGTTAGTTTAGCACATCGTAGATGTGGACATGCTACTGGCCTTTTATATTTCAACCTCCAACAAAATATTGTCTAACCTATTTTATATACCCAGTATTTGTTTTATCCCTTTTATCAACATATTGATTGACTACTATTATTACTTCTACTACTACTACTACTACTAATACTACTTATATCACTACATTTCTAACACCACTAGTGTTTCACCTCACCTTGACAGTATATATACCAAAGCCATTTATGCTTGTAACGGCGAAAGCCCTGGAGAGGAAATTACAATAAAAAGTACTTGTTTAAATTTTGTCCTTTTGCTTTTAAATGGTCAAGTCGGACCGAAACGTCGTCGTACTCCTTTTTTTATATGTCGGGTTGTGTGTGTATTGTTCCGTCACGGTTTGGCCTTTTTTGTTATTTATGTCTACAATGTATGGCGCCAAAAATGGTTGTTGTTGTTTATATTGCCAAATCTTCTTGGTGTTGTTGATATTACAATCTTCTTTGGGGTTTTTTTTTTATTTGCCACAATTTCTTGGTGTTCTCTCTGTCTGAAACTCAGACTCCATTTTTTTGTGGTGGGCCTGAGTCCGTGTCACTGTCCGTGGACCTTAACAGACTTCCGTCTTGCATTTGTAATAACGTGTGTAATCAGTCAACGCTGTCTTCTGGATCGTTGTAGGAGGAGGACTTTCTTCTAAAATTTATTTAACATTTCTTTGACCAGTG